>BMAW01078084.1:17002-37021 GCA_019974015.1 Nephila pilipes | reverse complement strand
TTATATTTGTATTAGTTAAAATATTAAAAAGGAAGATAATGAAACAACTTTTTTCATTAAATATTCGTATAATCCAATTAAAAATTTGAAAATGATCTTATTACTCTTTATTGACATTCTTAAAAGTCATATAGAAGTTGATCTGTAAAAATAAATCCTTCATTTATTTTTAAAATAAAAAGATAGTGCCAAGAAGTCAGTTAGTAAGGACTTGAAAATAAAACTGGCTTAAAAATGCTACACAAGAAATGAAACCCAAAATACAGGATTAAATATACAAAATTGATCTTGTTATTTATTTAATTAATGAAATGTCAACAAGTTACTTAATATAGTAGACTTTCTATATCAGAGAAATTTATTTGTAAGAATTTCCCATTAATACAATTAGTTTTGGTATAGAAAATAAATCTTCGTGTCAATTTTTTTCTAATACCCAACTGGATTGTGTAAGAATGCATAAATATTGTTTGTAGAGAGTTAAACAAGTATGATATTTTTTAAGAACATAAATCAAAAAGTATTAATGCCTTTTTTTAATGACTGAATATAACAATTTAATAAATAAAATAATGCATATTTTTAACTTATGAATATTTTTAATACATAAAAATTAATTTGTTCTATAATGTTTTAATTTGGCATTAATTTATATTTTGATAGTTGTTAAAGGAATTCTTGTATAAAAATTAATAGTATTTCACTCATGGATGTTTTCTAATTTTAATTATGTTTATCTGAAAAAAAAATGACCTTTTCATTTTTTTTAAAAAAAACAGATGTCCCTTAAAATTAATTTAATTTATATCTTATTTCTGTCAAAAGAGTATTTTTAAATTCTGTAATTCAAACATATTTACAGAAACTATTTCTCAACTACAAGGTTTACTATAATGCAGAGAAATTATTTTCTATGCCATTTTAAAAAAAAATATGACAAATTGAAAAGGTATGAAAGGAATAATTTTAAATGGAATACTTTATATGTTAGAAATATATTTCAATAACAAATTATTTTGCATTTTCTGAAATAAAAAATATGATTAATGTATTCTATTAGTTTAGAGACTACATTAAAATCACATAAAAAATGACTTTTAAATTCATGTGGTATATTTTAATAATAAATGGTATATGCCGAACAATTTTGACAGAAGTTAAGAAAACATTTTAATAATTAATTAGAATAGAGTAAATATGCAAATTAAATTTAAAAATAGTTAACTAACTTTCATGCGTATTAATTGTCTCTTATTGAAGAAAATTGATATAATGGATATTGGTATAATGGATATACATTTTAACATATTGTATTTTCGAAAATAATTTTTCCTGAGACTAACAATAATTTTGGTGTATAACATATAAATTGTTAGACATTTTTCCGCTCACGTTTGCGTGTAGTAAAGAAAAGTGAGTGTCGCTATAATATTTTACATATCTTTACAGATAGATCTAGTAAATATCAGAGCTCTGTGAACTCAAAGAATATAATGAAATATTATCGAAATTGTAAGAATGAAAATTCTAATTTTTTCTTAAAAATAGCATAGCGTAATTAAGTGTGAAGCAGATGAATTACAATTTAAATATAACACATTTCTGTTTCTTAAAATCCTATTGAATTTGCCAATTTCATTCTTGTTTCATATGTAACGTTTCTCAGTAACTTTTTACGATCATAATTCATTAAATATACACCCCATTTTTTTCCAGGGGGTAAATATCACATTAATTGACAGAGAGAAATGGTTATTGAATGGTTGAAATGGAAAAAAAAGGAATGCAAAAATTGCTTAATAAATACGTAGTTATGACCAATTCGTTGAACTAATTAACTAAATCTGATATGTCAGAATTAAATGTATATCTTATGAAACAAAAACAATTTAGTAGTGTTAAAGTCATAAATTAAAAATTAAAGTTAACACAATAATATACGCTGTTGATCTGATAGATAAAAAAGAAGCGGTTGCCAGATGCTGACGATTTGAATGGACATTTGAACTTTTCTTTATATACTTATTGCAGAAGGATGAACTGATATATTTGCATTTGATTTTGATTTTACAACACATGGACAAGTTCGTCCATGGGGACTCAATGAATGCCAGGTAGTATTCTAGGTATTCATCATGAAAGGATCATAAGATGGCTCTAGTATTGAGCATAAGGTATTTTATTCAATGTTGAATAATACAGTGATCAATTATAGAGTCAATATATGTATAGAGTCAAATTAAGTTTTAAATGTGAGACGATTCATCCATAAATATTACATGTGTTTATGCTATTATAAAGTATATTGGATAAATAATTCTGTAAAGAATTAATTCAGCATCATATCACTATTAATTCAAAAAGTGTAGAAAGAAACATAAGTATTCAATCTAACGATTCCATTCCGATTCACATATTCCACCTCCATTCCAACTCCCTCAACTAGACTCCTCTCTCTCTTGTTTTATATGGGTCATCACTTCAAAAAAATATATTGTCCTTTATCACTTGTGAAAAGAATGTTCTAAATTTCCAATGTCTAAATCCTGCATCATTAGATTGTGCTTATTTTATCATTTTACTTCAGAAAATGCATAAAATAATTTTAAGAAATAAAAAAACGTTCTATATAAAATTTTGCAAAGAACAGATTTTGTCATCCAAAGTGCACTTTTTATTAAAAAATATTATTAAATTACTCAATAAAATAAAAGAATTGAAGTAAACGATGAAATACCGAAAAATGTGCAATAGTAATCTCTACTGACATTAAAATTAAAGTAAACGGTATATTATTAGATCGAATATATAAAAGCTAATGTAATTAAAATTAAAGCAAACGATAGGAAATTGAAAAATGATCCACTACGCCAAAAGGGACCCAATTAAAACCATAGCCATTTGGGTGGAAACGAAATGTTTCGAAAAAATAGTTAGTTTATTATAATATGTTTCGGTTATTTTCTTGCGTTTTAATTCCTTTAAAAATAATTGAAAATTCTAGATGATGTGTAAAATTTTATTTCAATTTTTAATAATCTGGTTGTTGAATAATATTTATATTTACAATATACTTTGTTTCAGAATCATCACCAATACTTTAATTATAATTTATCTAATATTAAAAAAAATCAAGCGAATATTATCTTAGTTTCAAATCAAACTTTAAATACACTTAATTCATGAACTGAGGACTCTCGATGAAATGATTTCCAATTTTCTAAACTGGATTCTGATTAGAGATATCTTTTCCAGATAGAATGAACCATTTATTGATGGTCATTTTATTTTATTGCGTAATTGAATAATATCAAAATTAAGACAACTAAATGATGGACAAAGGATTTATTGAATTTTATCTCGTATAAGAAATTTGGAATTCAGAGTAGGTAGAAAGAAAGGGTATGAAAAATTGAAATAATATTATAAGGGTCGAGGTAAGCCAGATTGAAAAATAGATTATTAAGTTAAAATTAATCAGAACAATAATTTTTCATTTTTTATTTTTAACAACTTAAATTTAAATATCATATTGTTATCAAAATAAATTGAAATTATCAATTAATTTTTGATTTATTTATTAAGTTGCAATTGAATACCATTAATGATATCTTGAGAATTCAGTCTCGAGTGAATAACAAATTCAACCAAACTCAATAATGATTAAATATCATAACAATTGTTGGAAAAAAAAAAACTGTAAATTTTTTCATCGTTCAAATTTCTGAATTGTTAATTTGTTAAATATATTGAATGTTTTTAGGATTTTGTAAATGGGAGGAAAGAATAAAAGTATAATTACATATAATTGAAAACTTTTAAATTATTGTAATGATGCTTATAATTTGCATTGTTATCAATTGTATCGAAAGATTACTTTTCTTTCTAATGAAAGAAAGTTTCTGTCTTACAGAAACATGCGAATAACTGTCGCCATTTGCGTCTGACATTCTTTTTACCTGTGACAAATTAAGGACTAAAACCCCAAAAATGACCAAATTTTCGAAAAAAAAATATTGCGTTCTTTTAATTGCATATGCCTTCTAATAATTTATAAAATTTCATGAAGCTCTAGCTACATAATTTAACAGGTTATTTAAAATTTCTTTTACAATGTGTAAAACCATTTCATTGGCTTACAAAATATAACTGCTTTTTTGAGCATTTTATATTTCACGACGTGCATGTTTTTAAAATGTTGAGGGCTTATTTGTATTTAATATACATTTTGAATTTTTTTTTTCTTGTTGCTTTTAATAGTATCGAATAGATACTTCTGCGTAAGGAACATGGATTCAGATAAATAGTAAAATATTTCTAAAGAGTTATTGCTTTTCATATTATTTGATATGAAGAATTATGTACATAAAGTTATAAATAATACTAGAACAATAAGACACGTGTACATAATTGAGAGAAATGCGTTTAAAAATTCGATCAGCATTGCTTAAATAAAAAGTTTTATGATAAAAATATTAAGATTTGTGAAAGTAACAGTAATTTTAAGATATTAATAATTTTTGACTAGATTTAAATTTTAAATTATAGTTTCTTTGGAAATGGAGATATTTTTCTCAAATTCATGTTTTATGTGTGTCGAATCATGTTGAGTATAAACTATTTCTTATACATATCTAGCTAAAATAAATTGCTCATTTACGAAATTGCTCCTTAGATAAATTGTGTTTTATTCCATTTAAAACTTCAAATATTTTATATTCTTTTATTAAATATATGCTTAATATCTAGTACCCTAATGATTTATGAAGGATAATAAACAATTGGAAATAAATATACTTATTCTCTGCAAGGAATGAGTGTTAAGATTATATATGCTGAAAGAATTTAAATGCATAAATGTGTATTATACTATTTTCGGTTTCCGTAATGTTTGAAAAAACGTAATTTTTGCGACTTCATTGTAAATATAAGTAATTAAATATATGTAAATATAAACTTAGTTATTAAAATCTGAAATGTTTCAAGAACTTCATTCAATTATAATATGATATTTGAGCACATTTTAGTCAATTGATTCATTATATACATATATTTTCGGTATAAGAAATATTTAAATTTTTTAGGAATTACAATATTTTAATTTCAATTCAGTATTACACTATCACGGTTATTGAAAATATAATAAAAATATTCAAAATTAATAAATTACATATTTTCATGATCTAAGTAATATGTGAATGCTGAATGCTTTCAGAGGTAAAACTTCACCTTAGCATAATTAACTACATTTGCGATTGATTATATGAGACAATTGTTTGACAAGTTGCTCGAATTTTAGAATAGATCTGTTTTAGACATGCAGAATGTTTTTTATATAATACTTACATAATAACAAAATAATTTTATCAAGTCAAATTTTAACAATTTTTTTAATGTTTAGATTTATTTAAACAAATTTACCACATTTATGTATTAATTAATATTCAAAAAAATTCCGTAATTCTATTTAAGACTTTGGTATTGTTCACAAAATTCCAAAATGTTTATTTATTATGCATATAACTAAATTTATTAAATTTATCGTTATTGTATTTCCATTTTTCTGTATAAATAACTATTACATATAAATTAATTTTTGTCATCCATAGAATAATTAATTTGAGTAGTATTAAAAGGATGGCAACATCAGTAATGAAAACCAAAAATTTACTTTTTCGTATTATCGTCTTATTTTTACATATATAGTTATTTTAATTAAATGTAATTTAATTGTTTACTTTGTAAAAATAGGCACTATACCAATTTATCGACGAAAAATTCTTAATTATTCTTCCCATTTCTTAAATGCAAAAAAATCATTTTTGAACATTTTTATAATTGTGAGATAATGGATTTAATTTTAAAAAAAAGTTATAGAAGAAAGAATCTATCAATTCTACAGATAACTGCCTTGCACCTATATTTCAGATTATACTTGTAGAAGTTGCTTCTTACAAAAACAAATTGATTAGTTTTTTACTGTAAAAGAAGTTTTTAATTAAAATAAATATTTATACACTATACTTTAAATATTTATACATTGTACTTTAAATATTTATACATTGTACTTTAAATATTTATACACTTTAAGTATAATTAATAAAACAATTTTTAAAATCCTTATAAGACAATATTTTTTCAATATTACAGCTAAAAACATTAGAAATATAATTATTCCATAAATAAATTAGATGTGAGATATTAAAACTATATTCAGAAACATTTCCTACTCAATACCATTTCAGAACTTGCTAAACAAACTTTAACATCAATTAAAACAGTACCCCGGAATTAATAATTTAACATAGAAATTTAGCCCTTAAATTTATACTATCAAAATAAATTGTTTTAGCTCCAGGCAATGATAAAATATATATCTTTAATATAGAAGTGTTTTTGACTAGTAATGTAATCAAGTACGTTTCAATAAAAGCTAAATATTTTCACTATATATCTCTTTAGCAAACTAAAAGAGCACATATTCTGTTATATGAGCTTCTTCCAACTAAATTTTCTTAAATTTAGAATCAATTTGAAAGCATAACAAGTTTTTAAAAGTAAATCTAGAATTATATATATTTCGTGCCAAATTATAATAAAGTTTTGTTCCTTTTTACAATGCTAAAATATTACAAAAATAAAGAAAAAGAATATTAATTTCTTTTGATATTTATTTGCTAAGTTTCTAATTATTTTACTTATAAAACAATTTTATCTATCTAAAACTTGATCCACAAACTCCTTTAGAAAACACTAATTCTTCAAATAAGACCCATGACTTTTTAAGTCTCTATTTTATTAAATTTGTTTTTCAGCCGGTGGCAAAACGATAGCAGATTTTTCAAAGAGTGGAAAAAAAACTTCTATGTTCGTATAAAAAACAAATTCTTCTGTTCATTAAATTTTCTCTTTATACTTCTTCAAGTTAGATTTCTAAGTTATACGTTTTAAAAAATATTTTTAATAATTTATTCAGTTTATAAATCTTCTAAAACGTTTTCTGGAATATTTTTTCAGATATATTATAGCTGGACTTTTCTAATGATTTAGTTCAGTTTAAAACCTAACATATTCCCGATTTTAAAATGAAATTTTATTTTTTTGAATTATTTTATATATATATATATATATATATATATATATGTATGTATGTATATATATATATGTATATATATATTGGAATTGTATTTAATAAACAATAAATGTTATGTGCCAAAAAATGTATTTTTATACATTTATTTTTCAAAGAAATAGTCATAAGATATTTATATTATCGCTACGGGGTGTATTTTTTAAATCATATTGTGTTGTAGTACTTTCTTATTCTCATTACAGTGAGGCTTTAATAATAGCTGCCTTGAGCTTGTAGCCCTTGAGAACCGAATTCCAGTCTTGTTACTCTTAGCAAAGGACAGTAGTGCAGCAGAAGCTGATGTACATGAAATACTTCTGGAGATCAAATTGTCTTCACTTATACGTGAAGAGTGAAATGACAACTTAGTTGCCAACTTCGCCATCTGACAGGAGTTAAAAAATGTAAAGCATGTTAATTGGGAGTTTGGAATACCTTAGATGTCCAGAAATATTCAGGGAAACAAATCGTAATGATATATAAGGCCATAAATATATTTTTCATCTATTGCAAAACTATCATGTTCACTTAAAATAGTGCGTTTATAAAAAACACAATGAAGGAGATTTGGACTAAATCATACAAGTTTTTAATAAATTACACACTTGAACTGAAATTATTCGTTTGTTTTGTTTGCCATTAATGATAACTTTTTGAAAAAAATTCTTCAAAGGATTAGACTCTCCATTAAGACTCTATATGTTTAAATAAGAGAAATTTATATGCTTAACAAGAATTTGTAGTCTTCAAAAGGCATATATGGAATATACGCTCGAACTCCAAATTTGTCAATTTTTTTCTGTTTTTTTTAGTACTGGTCCAGTATATTGCTCATTATATTGCTACTTCTTTATGAAACCTTTATGAAAAATTTCCAATCTGATAAAAAAAGGAACAAAAATTAATAGTTTCAAAATGAATTATACTTTATCTATTTAAACTACTATTGCCTATTAATTTCTTTCAAATTCTGTATTTATTTTACAACCAAATGATTATAATATTTTCTAAGAATTACAAAAAAAAGTATGCAAAAGGAAGGAATCAGGAAGAAAAAAAATTATAATCCCTTTATGATATTAAGATATAGCTCGGCGAAATGGCAAATAACAACAATTTAAAATTAAGGGTGATATTATAAATTAGATATCGATATAGAACAAAATTAAATGCTATTTTAAGTTCACTGATAACAATATCAAAGTAAACAAATCTGATCATACTTTCATGAAACAATTTAACGAAACAAAAACAAATTATATCAATAGTAACATTTAAATAAAAATTCCACCAATTTTTTCAAAAAATAATAACAATTACTATAAATTACAATTTAAATATAAGTGTGTATACAGTGGAAATTATATTTAAATTATATTAAATTAAAATTAAATTAAGACATCTGTTTTAAAATAATATCTAGCATTTAAAAAATGTTTCTTCAAAAGTACAAATATTTTAATAAATGAGTAGCTTAAACCCAGGGTACGTAGATTTATTTTTGTTTTATAAATTTTATGAGCCTTTCGTTTCTCTTTGATGAGTAATATTTAATTCAAATGTAAAATATGTATCCTTTGTATATCTGGGTCATTTTAAAAAGTTTTGAACCAGGAATATAGGGATGAAATCTATCACATAAAAATATTTCATCAAAAAAGTCCTTACATTCGTCATTTAATAGAAAGGAGAAATATTCCTCGAAACTAATTCGTAAAAATCATTGAGTAACTTTAATTCTTTGAATTCATAAACTTAAAAGGGGGAAAGTCAGCTAAACGAGTCATTGCTGGAAGGCATGGAACACTTTTTGCATCCAAAAATATTTCTCCTTTACTAAGTTGTGATGAAAAAAATATGAAAAAGCTTAACTTTCATCTAATGATGCAGATAAAGAATCTTGTTATAGTTTCAGTTCTTAGAAGTGTTAAAAATGTACATTATTTTATAATGATTTGCCTTTCGTTTGAATTGCAAATTTTCAAAACTTTTTCCTATTTTATGCTTTTCTTCATTCCCTACCTGAGCTGTTAAGTACGTCGTAACAACACCCTAGGCGAAGTTGATTAAACCAAAAACTTAACTTTCGAAGCCACTGAAAAGAATTTCCCAAACTTTGCATAACAACTTCAACTTTAACTTCGTTCCGCAAACGATAATGAGTTAGAAATGTTGCCGAACTAAGATCCACTGGTTGGCTTTTAAGAATTTTGAAGAATTTATAGTCATTATTACTTTCCTTTCCTAAAGTAACGAAACATTTTGTTATTTTTCATCTTTTCTTCTTAATTCCGTTTAATCGCTTCCAAGTTTAAAATTATGTAAATTATTCAGGTAAAATGAATTATTTAATTTTTTTTTCTTTGCGTTTAGAAGTAACACGTGAATACTCGCAAATAAGATTATGCTCAAAATTATGATTCTAGAAAATGTTTAATGATAATTATGTATACAATTTCTATTGATATTTTTATCTTAAATTATATTAATTTAACTTTTGAAGAAAAAAATGCTATCAATTGTTTTCATGTTACATACATATTTTCATCGTCTTAAATAAATATTTTTATTCATATACTTGAATATTCTAATTTAATTATTTAAAGCTCTTCCTTTTTTTCATTTCATAAAATAGATAAGCATCCAAATACTACATGAATTCAGAATGAATATTCAGAATGTTAACACAAAACAATATAAGCTTTTCAGGAATCAGTTATTTTCAAAAAAATGGTAGTTATATATAGCTCTCAGAGAACTTAATAATTCATAATTGCCGGTGTATCCTATACTAAAATAACACGTTCGCTTTTAATAACGACAACAGATATATTTTTTAGATTAAAAAATGCACCTAGCGAGGAAATTTTACTATATTTCACACGGGACAATTTTTAGCAAAAAGAAATTAATTTTCATCTTTTATATTACCTTCACACCATATACAGCTGTAAACTTAATTATTTTTTTTCTATTTAAAAGATACACCACTTGATTCAATTCTCTCAATATTAATCAAGAGCTCACAAAAACGTCAAAATATTGTTGAAATATTTATTTCATTTAGATTTAATCATTTAATTTGATATGTAAAAAATTCAAGAAATAATAAAATGATATCTAAATCGAATGAGCAAATACATAAGAGATTTGTAACGAAATTTTTAAAGGTACATATATATATATATATATATATATATATATATATAGGGAGATGGCCGATGGAATTAATTATTCTAATTAAAGAATCAAACTTTGAATAACAGCACATTTAATATTGACGTTTCACATTAATATAAAACTTCACATACTTGAGGATACATTTCAAAATAACATTTAAAAACATTAAAACACTCTTTTTCAGCGTCTTAAATCATAAATCATCTTTAACTTCCAAACCAGCTAATCGTTTATCTACGAGACATCAACAAAGGCGTTTTCCTCGTTTCGATGACTCTAAACGACTTTCCTTCAAGAGCGGGATCCCTTCAGTAGCAGTGGCAGCGCCCTCTATGATAGGGTGTTTCTGTTACAAATCCACACTCGGCCCTCCTGGAAGAAGATGACCTCAGCTTCTTGATTCTAACAAAAGATCATCTCAACCTGAAAAATAAAGCTCAAAAGAGAAAATTCAAAAGCAGTAACAAGTTGATAATTCGAACAGTAGTTATCAATCTTGGAACATCATTGTCTTTGGAAAACACTATCGTTTATGAAGTATTATCATCTTCGGAAATCGCTGTCGTTTTTGAAGTATCATATCGTCTTGCTTTGTCATCGGCTTCACTTTTCTCTTCTCTTTTTTTCCAACTTCTTCAAGAAACATAGATAAATCCAGTCATGTTTGGAGGGAAAGAGTCATAATCGAGAAAAAGTCATAATTGGTAGTTCACAGTCAAATAAATGAAGTATATTTGGATGTTTTATGTTACACACCATCTTCTTATAAATTCTGCACTAGTTGTAGTTCTATGACGATTTATATTTCTTGTATTTTTAATTCCTAGGACGATTTATATTTTTTGTATTTTTAATTCCTAGGACGATTTATATTTTTTGAACTTCCAAATGGTCCTAGGTGATATGTTCGTTACTTATGTAAAGGTAAATCATCTTAAAGAATTGGATGGAGCTTTTTTTTTTTCCTTTCCTTCATTCCTTTTTTACGGTTTACTTGAATACTTTGCGCACAATTAGCTGTTGGTCTTTCAATCCTTTCTTTCAATTTAGGAATAAAGTGATTATCTTCTAAGTGTTTCTCTGTATTTTTAACTTCCTTATATCCCTTTACATGAGCATTTTTGATTATTTCAGTTTGCATACGTTCAGGTACAACTCTTACTTCTTTACCGTCAACAAATTTATTTTCCGAAAAAGGTAAATGTCGCGGTCGTTGATACAATGGTTCATTATTATTAGTTAAAATATTTAATTCTATGTTATGTGATTCATTTTCGGTTGGTAATTTAATGTAGATTGACGCACTTCATCTTTAATGGATTTTGAAATATTGTAATCTATATTTTCTTCAATTTCATCACAATTAGTGTTTACTGGTAAAACTGATAAAATATTGTTTTTTTTCACACGGAGACTTATTTCTTACTGACAATCCATTTTCATTTTTTAGAACTTCACCTTGCAAAATTATATCAAATCCTATAATATCATTATACGGTGTTATACCATTTTCTACGACGCATATATTAGTAGTACAATTAAAGTTATCTATTTGTATCTCTCCCGTAAATATACCAATGGGCTTTACTTTACAATCTCCTAATCCCGATAAAATTGAATTACACTGATTCAGTTCACAAATATTTAACTTCTCAAATATATTTTTAAAAATAAACGTAGCTTGACTTCCAGTATCTGTCAATGAGTTAGTATTTAAATTATCGAAATAACCATTTTGAACACATATGTTTGTTTCGTAATATTGAGAGATATTGCATTATCGTTGGGTTTGATTTCCTTAGGTAATTTCGAACATTCAGACGCCTTATACCCAAAGTTTTGATATTTTAAACCTTTATTCTTATGTGAACGAAATTTAGATAAATGTCCTTTACCACCACAATTATAACAAAATTTGGCATTCTGATCATAATTACTTGATCATTTCTGATTCACAAAATTATCAGATTTTTGTTTTACTTTACTAAAATTATATTTACTTTTTTCTCTCATAAAATCTTTATTTATAAACTCAAAAACTTTTAGTTCTTCGCAAAATTCACGTAAATCTTTGCTAATCGTCTATTACAGCTAATCGTCTATTTACGAGACAACAACATGAGCGTCTTCCTCTCTTCATTTCGATGATTCCAAGCGACTCTCCTTCAAGTGGGGGCTCCTTTCAGTAGTAGTGGCAGCACCCTCTATAATCGGGTGTTTCTTCTACAAACCCATATATATATATATACAAACAAAAAAGTATTTTATTTGTGCCTTGTACTAATCCAAGCTACTTCATGGAAAATGTTTTATTCATTTTAGTAAAATTAAACTTGAATGTCAAAAATAGCTTAAAACCTCTTTTTTAATTAATAATATATTATAAGTATTTCATTTCAAAAACTAACTTTATTTTTGAATATTTTATGATAAATGCTTTTTGGTCTTAACTTTTTATTTTAGTCATTGAGACAGTTTATGGGTCAGACGTCTGAAAGTTTTTAATGTTTCCACTGCGTATATGCTCCATTTTATAGATGAATAATTTATTGTAATAAGAGAAAAAATTTTCAAAATAATGATGACAATATAGTTGATTTTTTAAGCAATTGTATGAGGTTATAGAAATTAAGTATATGTAATTATAGAAATCAAATATTTAAATAAAAAATTATTTTATTTATCTTACATCTTAAATATAATTCAATATACATATTAAAGCTAGTTAATTCTTATTCAGTAAATTTTCATGAAAATGATAAATAATCCTTGGGATAAATTTTATGCTTTAATATTTAATTCTATTATTTGTATTACCATTTAGGCATATTATAAGTAAGTTTTCATAAGTCTATTAAAAAGATAATAAATCTTTTTAGATTTTCTGAACATCCGAATCCCAATATTTTCATTCTAATTAATTATATTTATTTTAAAGCATAATATAATTTTAAATCACTGAATTTAAATAAATATTATATTTAATGTTATAATCCTTGGGGAAAAGATGTCTGGAAATTAAATTATGATGACAAATATTATATGAAAAAAACTGAACTATTGTAAAAATAGAATTATAGTGCATTACATTACATTATATTTGCATATTAGGGCATTTTTTAGAATTTAATATCTTTAACGAATTAATTACTCTCTATATTAGTAATGTTAATCTTATATGTATAATTAATGTAATTTTCTCATTCTTTTAAAATATTTATATCTTGTACTTGCACACAATTTATCTTGGATAGTAATGAATATTTTATCCTTGTAATAATTCCATTAAAACTTTTCATTTAATTCCTTTTTTAAACTTATTTATTTTCTAAGAACTCTATAAAGTGAAGTTAAAGGATAAAAAGTATTGTGTTTATAAAAAATGTAAATTAAATTTGAATAATTAAGTAGCGTCTGGAGTGTTAATATAAATTGGAATGGACAAAACTAAATATTTCAACTAAAAACTAACTCGTCGCTGATTAAGCTTTAAGTGCAATATTTATTCTTTTATTTGTTTAAAAAATGTTATAAATTCAACAGTATTTTCGGTTTTCGGTAATAATTATTTTGGAACTGAGAGAAAGGAAGAAATTTTATTATTATTCATAAATACATACCAGTTTTTTGTGGTAACGAAAAATTTAAAATTAAATTATTTCATCATTTGAATTTATTCTCTAAGAGTGTATTAAATTCTGAATTCTACTATTTAGACTGAGAGGAAATTTTTCGTTTTCTACATCTTAAGATAACAATTTTTTCGCCATATTATGGAAACTTCTATTTTGTAAATCTATAAAAAGAAAACATTTTATATATTTTTTTCGAAACAGAAAATAAGTTTTAATATTTTTTTCTATTGAACTATTTACGATTTTTATTCAGCTTGAGAAATACATATTAGCTAGCCTTTCAATCAAAATCCTTTAAATAGGGGATTCTTTGGCGTTTATTATTATTATTGGTATTTTATTTATTTCTTCTCTCCTGAAATTATCTATCTAGAAAGGAATAATACAAAGAGGAATAAATAGAAGAATATTTAATGCCTTTTTGTTTATTGCTCTCTTCTTTTTTTCTCTCGTCAGGTGGTGCTTATTTGGATTCCAAGGAAGATGAACTATTCGGAGCGATTTTCTTCGTCTAGAGGTGCAGCATTTGGCGATCAGTTGTGCGTTTGGCTAGATAAGAAACATTCTCTCTGGCTAGATAACAAACAGAGTTTTCCTAATCTGTAAACTTTTCCAACTTTTTAAATCCTCAATTTGTAATTTAAAATTTTACCCCTTTCATTAAAATTGTTGAATTTTGAAGAAAATTAATATATTTACTCAATTTGAACTTTTACAAATGTGTTTTTTCAAGTGCAAATTTCATAAGTTAGCACTTATAAATATCTGATATTATTTTATTTTTATAAGACACATAATAATAAGATGACTGAGTTACTTCTGCAGTAAATTTCTAAGAATATCAACTAAATTTTTTTATTCATCAAATATATAACAATTTTACCCCTGCTTAATATCAGGAAATTAAATCAATATTTATTTATAATAGAATTTTTTTATTCTATTGAAATTGTTTCAATATAAAATCGTTTAATAAGCCCATTGGTCATTTTTATGAGTCATAAGTTTTTATGCTAATGCTTTTAAATTAAAATAAATGTAATATACATTTTATGATAAGGAATTTGTTACTTAAAGGTTTAATTTTTTTTTTCAAAACCGAAAATCTATAGAACTTTTTCTCCCTTTCATATGAAATGAATCACTTTAAAATATTAATTCGAACCTGAATAAAATGTATTATAAAATAAATGTAACTAAAGTACTTCCACGCATAGTATATTTAAAATGAACTCGTGCACAAAATAGCAACATATTACTTAACTGTAGTATAATATATATACATTAAAATTTAAGGATTAATAATCATTTACAAATAAGATAAAATAGAACGGTTAATATCAGAAGAATTTTGATTCAACCCATGGGATTCAGTAACATACTAAAAAACTGAAAGAAGTCTTATCTTATTTTTAATAATACATACAATTTAAGATTTTTCTTAAAAAGGTAAATTTACACATTACTAATTAAAAATTAAAGTGGAGCTGTTTTATTCAATTACGTAATACATAAGATTCTATCATCTTCAAAGATAAAAATTGTAAGGGTGTTTGGTGGGAAGGAAGGGTCGACGTATTCTAAAACATATAGTTTATTTACTGCTGAGCTATAAATCTATCCTATCTCCCCCTTTCTTTCTCTTTTGAAAGCCCATATTATATATATCAGTACCAATCTGCATGACCACGTTCTATTTTTCGGAGGAAGCTTTCCCATTCAAATAATTGTTTGAGGACTGAAAACTCCCCAAGAGGACTGTTAGTGACAAGGTCGTGGATAGACCCGTCACAAAATCACAATTAAATCCCCCCCTTAAAATAAGAAGACCAATTTGAAAAATATGTAGAAAATTACAAGAATATACAAGTTACTACTAAATAATTCGTGAAGCTTAAAATTATTATTTCTTACTCAAGTAAAATCACTAATTCTGGGAGAGTGGCTTGTGATACACGATTTAAATCGAAATTTCTCCTAACGACTGTTTCCAAGGACACTCTTTCATGCTGAATTTAAAAAAAAATCATTTCAGGCTTTCTATGCCTGCATTATTGACTTCACCATATGTTATAAAAAAATTCTTCATCACAACCATCATTAATAGAGTGGAAGTTAGAACAGACAAAACCTTTATGTCGGAACTAGTTGAGTTTATAGGTGGAAAATGAATATCAAGGCACATATTTGCTATAATGAACACTATTGAGCAATGTATTGAACTAAATTTAAATTTATACCTGAATTTTTTAACTTTTTAGAAAGCTTTTAACTGCATAAACAGAGATTACCTCTGGAAATTCATTAACATCTAAAAATTTCCTGAAAATAATCAGTTTTATTAGAAATATGTATTGTGGAAGAACAGCATATAATTTTAAATAGTATTTGAGTAGCCAATAGTAACATTTGGTATCAATACTGAAATAAATCAGGAATACGTTCTCTTTGTAATATTTTTCATGATTGTAATAGATCGTATAACAAGGTAAACTTCGAAACATAATATCAAAAAAAATCAGGAATATGGATTAATTTTGACAAAGGTACTGGAGGAAATAGCAAACAAGCGGGTTTGAAATTAAAGGAATAATAAAGTAATAAAAATATTTTTTAAAAGTAAGGATTAACTTCTAGTTAATCAAAACAAATTTTAACTGCCTATTTTATATAACTTAAATAGCAATAGTGAAAAGGAAGCACATATAAAGAGAAAACTAGAATTAGAAATTCTCAACATTAATTTTTATCAAATTCTAGAAATCCATAATATAAGCATTAAACTAAAATACATCCATTCGTTGTTACAGTATTAACTGTCTTTTTTTACGGAAATGATATTTGGAAACTCACTAAATCTGAAAAACATTATCTGAATGCATTTCAAACTGCATGCTTCAGAAATATTCTTAAAATATACTGTATAGTTAAAATTTCAAATTTTCAACACCTGCTACGCCTATTTTCACCGAAATAAATCAAACAAAGCTGGATATGGATTGAATATATGCTTAGAATGCTGTCAAATGCTGACATAGGATTGCACAGATATGAGCACCAGATGGAAAAGATGTGCAGGAATATCATAGGGCATATTATCTCGTATAGCCTTAGAAAAGAGGAATCAATTGGATGGCCGAGTTAGGGAAGTTAAATGAGGCAACGTTAGACCAAATTAAACGGCATGTAACTATTCTGATCACATATACCAGCTTAGAGTGAGGAGAATTGATGATTGTTATTAATAAATAAACTTCATCATTCAGAAAGAATCAACAAGCCAAAGAACAGAATTATAACTTTGGTACTCATAGGAAAGACCAAAAATAAAAAAAAAAATCTTATCATGTTAAATATTAGGTTATTATAATATTACAATGATAGCTACTAATTAAAAAATTCTTTTATTTTTATGTTATAAAAATTAGAAGCACTCATAAAACTTGTATGTACAAAATTGAATAGGTCCTTAATAAATCTTATTCCAGCTAAGTTATAAAGCGGATCCTTTCAGAAACCATGGGTACTGTTTGCATATTATAATATGTAAGCTACATCACTTCAACATTCTTAATCTTTAAGATAAATATTAGTCTTGTGAGCATATGAATTTCATAAACAGAATTATTCTGTAGATGACATAGGTTGCGTTATTGTCGAAGACGATGATTATTAGAATATGTACTGCAGAATAACTCTCAAACTAGACATATAAATGAAATATATAATACAAAATTACTATTGATGTATTATAATCGTAGAGGTTTACAATATTTATATGTTATAATATTTATATTTTAGATGTAATAAAACAAAAATTATATAAATATTTTTTTGACTTGATGATAAAATGGTGTAATTATTTAATGAGGCTCCCAAAATTTGACATTTGTCTAAGCTCAAACAGTTTTATAGAAATTGTCTTGGGAAATTCCATTAAAATTCATAACCTCAAAACAATTTTTGAATAGAATTGGGAAACGTGGGTATCCTCTAAGGTGTCTCACTCTCCACATCATTTGAAATAACACATGACTTTACAAATCTGTAAAGTCATGTGAAACTAACACGTAAAAAAAATTTTTGTAAATATATTTCAAATCATAATATATATTTATGTATCAATAATTACTGTGGAAATATCGAATAAATTTCATTTTCCAGTTATATGTTTCTGTTTTAATACAAGCATGAAGAAGGATAAATTGTTCTCTCGTAATGGAAACATTCGTATTGAAAATAGATTAGTACAGTTCTCATTTTTTTTCATAAAATCTCATTATCTGCATTATAATGTGTATAATTATAAATAATAAAATTAGAAATAGGAATATCATTACTTCTGTCTAATTTTAAGGCCCAGAAACTATGTAAAATCAATAGCCTTGCTTTTCTCTCGTTTCAAATAGATTCAATATTTTCCAAGAAATACTGTTGCCAATTATATATATATATATATATATATATATAACTATATACTAATGATTTTGATAATTTTATTCTTAAGGTTGCAATTAAATATGGTTTGCCTATTGCGGTATTTAACGAATTTAGGTCATGTGTCTTGATGAAAATTCTGCATTTGAATTTTAAAATAGAAAGGGAAATTACAATTAAAGATCTAATACTCGCTATAGATGATTTATACAAAGATTTTGTTGCAAAATTATTTGCAAATTTTACTATCATAAATTATTGAGTAACATGTATTGAATAATAGTGCTTTCCAGTTATCCAAATAGAGTAAGAGAGATAAATAATCGTCTTTTGGCATTCAATAAGAAGTTGGGGCTTAAATTTTACAAAAATTAAATTTCCATATATTTTTTAACGCCAAAAATTTCACAAAATCCCTGTCAAATTTCGAAGTATTACGATTGGCTGTAACACCTATATCACTAAATCTGGCAAACTTTTATAGCCAATTCTTCGAAAGTTTATTGATAATATTGTGAAAACTGCTATTATTAAAAACAGCTTTGAAATTGTTAAAATCATGAAGGAACGAGAGGTATTCTCATAACATGGGTATGATTTTGAAGACCTTTTTAACTCAATAGATATTCAAGATTTAATTAGGGTTCTTGTAATTTTATACGATAAAAATCATTTTAATCCAACAAAAAAAGGTTTAAAAAGAGAAGGATTAAAATTCCGTGCAGTCAAAATTTTTATTTGGAACAGCAATTAACACATATCCATTTATAGGAATATTTTATTAAACTTTTTATTACGTAATAACAAGTTAACCACACATAAAATAGACAAGTTTAATAATATTAAAAAATTCTTCAGCAACTGTTTAGATCATGATTACCCCATAAATTTCTTAAATACTTATATACATTACAAATATATTAAACATCTTTGCGATTCGGGATCCATTTTCAAATCCACCACATAACACTAGGTCTACAAAGTCGCCTTGTTAGTGGTTTAGCCGTGAAG
The DNA here is from genome assembly GCA_019974015.1 of Nephila pilipes. NCBI lineage: Eukaryota > Metazoa > Arthropoda > Arachnida > Araneae > Nephilidae > Nephila > Nephila pilipes. The sequence goes on along the minus strand of BMAW01078084.1, from coordinate 17,626 downwards.
AATTTATTAATTTATTTATTTACATTTTCACAGCTTACAATTTTTACTCACTCTCTGGACTATTCTATTCCTTTAACAAACAACTTACTACCAACCAATAGTATGAATCCTTTTACACTTTACTACCAACCAAACAACGATTAAAAAAAAATTTCCAATTTATATGGTGAAAACGTCTTTTTTTTTTATTTTGAGTATATGATATACATCTTGAAGCTTAAAGAATATTCCACCTATCTGAATCTTCCTTTCTTTGAATTTTTGTATGTAATTTTTATATTTTGATTTGTGTTGATAATTTTTAGAATTATAGATTTTATTTTTGTAGATTTTATAGCTGAACTCTTCTGCATCTTTCAATCATTGAACTCTTTTGTACTGTGGATTTCCCAATTAACCAAACCAAGTCGCAAAAGGGAAAGGTTGTTACAAGTGAACCAGTTTAGCCCCACGTATTCGGTCCTCAGCCCGAAATTGCTTTTTGACTTGCTGGGTTCCATATTTTCATTTATTTTTACATTTCTTTCTGGCTTTTTGTCTTTTTTAAATAAAATTATTTTAATTTATTCTTTTAGAAATAAATTTTCAGTATATATATATATATATATATATATATATATATAT
>BMAW01078084.1:0-16902 GCA_019974015.1 Nephila pilipes | reverse complement strand
ATATATATATATATATATATATATATATATATATATATTATAATTCAAAACGTTTATTAGCCTATGTGTGCTCATACATATTATCCTATATTTATTACTAATAACCTTTTGTAAAATTAAATTTTCCTTTCCTTCTGCATTGTTTAAGATTTATTTTATTATAGAGTTCTGTTGAAACATCCACATTTATTCAAATGTATTATTTTCGGTGAAAATTAACCGTCTTCTGTAGGAGACACTAAACAATACTTTCGAAAAATGTTGCCAAATACAAAGCTTCAAAGGTACCCAAAATAAGTTAATTTTCTTGTTAATAGATGATAGTACTGAAAGAAATTATTTTTAAGGAAAATTTATTTATTCGTAGCTTATTTATGGTAAAATGAAAATGGTGTTTTCAGAGAGAAAGAAAATTGCTCGCTTGTTCATCACTAAGTGTTCATATGTCTTATTATTTATATTATAAAAAAATATTAAAGACACTGTTGAATTTCTTAAACTTGCTTTTTTCTATATACTCTAATTAATTTCTCCCTCAAATTTTCCTACTTTTGATTTAGAACTCTATTATTTCAGTGTCGCCGGTAGGAGATATTGGGTAATGGCTATCAAAATCACTTGATTTGAAAATATCATTATGGCACATATTTCAGCTGCGAATGATATTATTTAAATGCTACCTGAATGCACTCAATGTAGATATTAAAGGAATAGATCAGTTTCTGTTAGAAATTAAACTGAAACAGCTCTTAATGTTCACTGTAATTATGTCTAATTTAAAATTTCCCACAATTCGGATGTATTGGGCAGAAAAAACTATAACTCCCATACTCGCAGACAGCATTTCCTGGAAATAGTTAGTTTTTAATAAGAAAAAATTTAAAATTGAGAAATTATTTAATAGTATAAGGTAAAGAAAGAGAAGAAATGAATGATAAGTTTTTGTGTTTGTGGAGAGTAAGGACTCTTAAGCAAACAGACAGTTCGGATAGGAATATTTTGTGATTCAAAATTTACATTATATTCATTACACTAATTATTATGAATTACTCATTAAATTAATATTAATAAAATATTTTAAATTAACATCATGATGTCACTTTGTCCCGATGTCTCCTCCAGGAGAAACTTATTTACTCAAAAATAAAAATTAAAATAACTTTTTTAAAATTTTTTGAGTACTTATCCATGTACTTAGAGCCAATTGATAAAATAATTTTTTAAAATTTTTTTATTACTTATCCATGTACTTAGAGCCAATTGATAAAATATTTTTTTAAAATTTATGGATCAGAGTTGACCTTGAGTTTGAGGAGGTTAAATGCGTTCTTTTATAATAATATTTACTATATCATTCATGTTCAGAGAATAGAATATTGCTTGCATACAAATTGTGAATTGAAATAATTTGTTAAAATCACTTTATTTTCAAGTAATATGTAAATGGACAAATGGATAATACAGTGTTTAATATTTTTCTGCTTAGAGTTTTCTTAGAGTTATTTCAAAAAGGTTAGCAAAGCAGAAGAACAACATATACATTACTTCTTTCTCCTTTACTCTGAGTTTTTTTTATTATTTACAACGATACTGAAATCATAAAAGCATTATTTTTTTTTATTTATTTATTTCTAATTTTGTCAGCATTTCTTTCTTTCATTGTTTTTTTCTTTACTTCAGAATGGCGAATAGTTTCTTTTGAGTAGCAAAGCTTCTTTATTGAGATTATATTGGATTCAGTTATTGATTAAGGCACATTCTTATATTTTTTAAATTCATGATAGCAAAATAACTATTTCACTGCAATGTGATAATTTTTTAGGATTATCTAAAAATTAAAGCTGAAATTAAAAGGATAACACCTGATAAAATTCATAATATAGATCAAATTATCAAATAACTTTTATTAGTAAGATGTTTACAAAAAAATATTGAATACTGACGAAGTATTATTACTTTAAATGCATTTATTTCACACGTATGGATACAAAACATCATATTAATAACAACTCAACAATTGTATAATATTAATTTCTTTCCGCAATATTGTTATGAAAAACATCACAATAAATTTTAATTTTTCTAATTACTTAAGGTCTGGTGAATAAATTTCATGTATAATACAAATAATGAAACAGTAGTAATTTTTCTTTTTAATTACTGTTAAAAATGATTCCACTTACAATCTTTAAACTAATATGAAATAGGTACCAATTATGTCAAAAGGTAACGTACAAATACGATATCATTTCTTGCTAAAAATCATTCTTCATCCCTATGCAAAATGGATTGTGTTTGTAATAAAATGAATGAAACTCTTGTTAATATGCAATATTATTTAAATAAAAGTCATTGTTATTAACCGGTTCTCTCCCAGCGTATCACAGGCGATACGCTCGTGTTGGTTTTCCTGTGCCCAGTTTATCAGCGATACGCTCCGTGAGTGTCTTCTACGGCCCAACATATCAATAGAGAAACGCTGGATGAGAACGTTTTATTTGATTTTTTTAATGTTACTATATGGCAATACAATACCGCGGAATCTATATAGATAGGTTATTTGGAGTGTTGACATTGGTGATATGGGCTTTGATTTCACTTTTGGAGGGGGGAGTAATTGTTAAAAGCACGTGCTGAGGCCCAGCTCTTTAAATGTAATGACATGATTTAAAGGGTGCACATGCTTTCGGTTTGCTTTTTTTCTTTCTTGATTGGTCCTTAGAAGTTCGAAGGAGAATTTATGACAATTTATGGGGGTTAAGGATTTTTGGTTGCAGATGTTCTCAGATGTTCATTTCATTGGGTCGGTTTTTATTTGTAGCGATAGTCATGACGAAAAGAAAGTATTTATCTGATACTGAGATTTTCGAAATAATGAATGAATCTGACAGTAATGTTAACGAAAATAATTCAAATCTGTACATAGACATTAAAGTAAAAAAAAGGACTAAGATGTGTCCTTTGCTCAAAATCTTGCGTGAAGCGTCAAATTATGTGTGTAAGACATGTGACGTTGTACTATGCATTGATTTTATTTTTTATAAATATACCATACAGCAAAATAAGATTTATCTTTTATATCTATATATTCTCTACAATTGTACGTCATTACACCATGAAATTTATGTAACATATGTAAATATATTTTGTATTTTCTTAAAAGTATCATTTTTTATTAATTTTATGTATAAAGCATTCAATTTTGGATTAAATCTTTTTTCGATCATATATATTAAGTTAAATGCATTTTAAATAACATACGTAAATACCAAAATATTTTATTAAATAGCCGATTTTAGAGCAATTTTTTTCACGAATTAGGCTTAATATCTAAAATCGTCTGGGTACAGCGTAACACTCAGCGTTTAAGAAGCCGCTGGCCCAGAGAAGTACTTCTTTTTTCTCCTTCCGGTAGCGAAAGGGTTAATCATGATTGAAATGTCACCAATCATAAAGTATTTTTATTAATACTTGAATTTTATTAAAATAACAAATAAAATATAAACATTTGTCCGAAGCAACGAAATTAAGTATGAGTATCATTTCGATATTTAGGAATACTTCTTTTACATAAGCAATTAAGACAAAGATAGTTTTATTTTGCCTTATATTTAATATTTATAAAGATGTCCTTTATTTTAATTTTAAATGGAGCTGCTCCAATCAGTGAATTAAGTTTCGAAACTTACGGCCAGCAGTTCAAGCGGCAAATCATGACATCAGTTCCTGATTCCTACGAATACCACTTTGTAGAATAATGAGGAAGCTGAGCGTTATATATAACTTGGCTCCTGAGATCTCAAATAGCTTGAAAAGGATGTTGGAGAATAATATTCTGCCTCAGGTGTCGTCTTCCTAAATTTGATTATGAATCAAATTTCCTAGAACAGTGGCCAATAGTCATCATTTCCCTTCATAAGCTGCAACTAACTTTCTTTTATTAATTTTCGTCACTCAATAAATAATTAATATTAACGTGAAGTAAATATTTTTCAAATAACATTTGATTCCCATTTACTTATTATTTTCGCATGAAAATATTTTTTTTAAATTGTACATTAAACTTCCATATGGATTATTTGATCAAAACTTTGCACACAGAGAAAAATCTCGGTACTGTTATAGATTTATGTACAATATTTTAAATATAATTTTCTCATATGTATTACTTTACTCTTGATACGTTGTATTTTGAGTTTAAAGTAAACAATTATTAAAAGACATTTCTCTTCGTATATCGAATTCCTTTCATCAAAGCAGATGCTTACACGAAACCCGACATGCCTATTACACTAAAGGAATTTGAAGCCATCCTCTAATAAAAGCAGACTTATGGAGCAAAACTAGAATCTTGTCTAAAACATACAAATTTCGAACCATTGAAAAGTATTAATATTGTTATATTACCATGATCGGAAGAGATAACAAAAATCAATATCGTTCTTTCCATTTTTCTAAAATGTTTTTTGTCCTTATTTATTATGTGACTGCTTTTCTCAAAATATGATTCTTTGTTTAAATATGATTACATAAATTCCCCAAGTGCAGACAAAGAGTGATATTTGGAATGCACGCAGCTATAAAATTAAATAAAAATAAAAAAGGGTTAAAATGCATTACAAAGTGAGAAAAAAATATATAAATAATGAAACTAGTTAATTCCTCGTCAAATATTTAATTAGATTGTAAAGAATAAAATGTCAGACGTGACTAATGCGGTTGAAAAAATTCTATTGTTTTCCACCTCATTTACCCGACTGGAGCAAGATATATAACGTCATTATATTTTTCTGGATTTGAAGCATAGAAATCTGTGCAAAGGAGACAAAAAATGAAACAATATGTCTACTGTCTGGGAAGGAAACAGACAAAAAGTGTTTCTTGTATCGGAATTGTAATCATTTGATAATTTCGAAGTAAAATTTCTGGTTTACGAAAACCATTTTATAATGCTTTCATTCTTTTTCCTTTTCTGCATGGAAATTAAAGTAAATTTCAAAGAAAATGATAGTTATATTATTAATTTGGCAGATATTTGATTTTCTCATGATGAGTGTAAATTAAAAACTATTTTCACATAATAAGCTTGAATGAATAAGAAGGAAAGTGTTTTAATAGATGCATGAGTTCAAAATTGGCATCAAATTAGATTATAACACATTTTATAACTCCTAATGTTTTGAAAAGTAATTTTTTTTATTTCAAGCAGTTATCTGTGAGAATATCACTTGGAACTATACTAAAGAAATTATTTTTCTCATATTAATTAAATCACATAATATTATTAATTGGAGGAATATAATAAAAATATTAATTATTGACATAAGACGTCGAAATTCCCTCTAACTTTTATATTTTGCAAGCCAAATCCATCGATAAGTATATTGACACGAAGCTTACAAGCTGTGATGGCGAAGAGATTGTCTGTCATCTACCCAACAAGAGTATCCGGGTTCAAAACCTACAGCAGTTAATATTAAAATTACGTATAAAGTTTTGTTTATTTGTGTTCTATGTTTACTTCTATAATTTTTACAACGTACCAGAATATTCTTTATATTTCTAGAGTAGGGTTCTGAAATATTCTCATGTATTATATAAACCTATGTGTTTTCAGTCTGAAAATATTCTTAGCCAATTGTAGCTGCTCTTAGACAGTTGATAAATCACATTATTCAAATACCTGTGTTCAATTCAACCTGTTTCATACCTTCGTGGCAATATATATATATATATATATATATATATATATATATATATATATTCATTAAATATATAAATTCATAACGAATTCCAAATTACATCAAAATTAAAAAAAATAATTTTAATTTAAAATTTGTAACAAAATCTGGAAAAAATTATAATTATAAAATTAAAATAAACATGTTGCGATTTCAAATAAAAAAACATTAAAGCTAAAAATAATATAAAGACTTTTTTACATTATAACAATTTAGATTCTTTACATTTCAAATAAACCATTTTTAATTTGAAAATTTTCATGTTTCTTTTTCACTTTTTTGTTAAAAGCATTTAAGCCAATTGATGAATTTTACAATGAAATTCAAGCTACAATTACAAAATCATGTCCGTTATCTCCAAATTTTCCCTATGTAGCATTTTGGCGCTTAAACTTTTGTGAGTTGGCGACCGCCATCTCTTGTGACAACCCTTGTGAATAATCTTCCTCTAGCGAAAGGGGAGGCTGAGGATCAACGGAAAAGCATCTCGGATGCGGAGAGGGTGCAGGAGTTTTCATTCGGTGGGATGTTAGCACAGAGAGATGACTTAGGAGAACCATGTGCTTCGCCCCGAGCCATGCCTTCCCAATGAGTGCTACCGACAGTCACTAACGATGATGGCTTTGACCAAAGGCCTTTGGCTATTTTTCTGGATGGTAAGTCCCAGCACCTTATAATCAAGAAATAGTGGTCAATAAGTTTGATCTTCGATGTTCTTCAAGAGTTGGGCTTGGGATTTTATTATCAGATTGGAAAATAGAGGTTCGATTTACTAAAAAGATTATTGCTCGCAATATATACAGAATATTCAAGATAACGTCGAGTGTTTTAATAAGTTGATATTGATTCTTAGTATGTTTTCTTTTGACGAAATTACGTTGTTTTATAGATTAAGGGAGCTCGTAAAAGTGGATGAGTTTAATTTTAATGAGAACAATAAGTTTATGATGAATGTCTTACATCGAATAAATATGGTATAAATATGGTATAAGATCCAAATTAAGAAATGAAGAGTTGATAAGACTTGCTTCTTTTAAAGAAATTATATCTTATTGAAACATTCTTGAAATTAAAGTTCTAATTATAAATGTTATTCTCGTAAATTGTTAAATTAAAATTCGATGAATTAAGTCAAAGCTAATTAAAAAAAACCTTCAATAAATTCATATAGAATTAATGAAATTAAATTATAATACTTATAGTAATGTATGTCTTATATGATCAAGAAACAAAATCATAAATCATAAGGTATTTATTAATAAAATAACGTAATTCATATAAAAGAAATTTGTTATTTTAATATCATCAGATCATTTGTTTTCAGTTCTACCTACATGAAAGTACTAATATTTTTGAGACTACATAATAATCATCCATCATAATAATCTCCAGTTTTGAAATTATTTAGGTATTTTGATGCATTTTCATTTGAAAGCTCATATTATCAGTATTACGTAAATACAAACCAATATTTATTTGAAACAGTCTATATTGTTTTAATTTAATGTATTTTGTAATTGTCATCTATTTACTTCTTACTATAACTTGAGACTATTTGTAAAATTATTGTTTCTATATCTGCAAGAAATAATTTTATACTCGTACTGTAAATTGCAATGCTAAAATAAAATTCTCATAGGAAATAATTTGTTCATTTTAATATAAAGTGAGAGATCGACGAAGAGACATATACATAGAATAAAATCTGGGAACAGAATTTTTATTACTTACTGTGAACTATATTTAAAACATTACGAGTTAAAATTATAATAAATCCTTAATTTTTATAGTGTTGCTTACTAATATCAATTAGTTATTTCTAACATTATAATTCATACATTTTTTGTATAACATTAAGCTTCATATTTTGATACGATTACTGATTGTTGTTTTTATTTAGCTTTTATTTTTGTTAGAAGTATTTTTGCATAACATTTTAAAATCTTAGATTCTATTCCAAAATAATTTGAATTTATTTTACTTGTAATTATCAATACCCTTTTATTATTTTGTTGCCTTTTTCATTCGATATTTATTAATTTGACCTTTAACTTAATATATTTTTTCTGAATAGCATAATTTATAGATCTGCAACAATTTAGTACCTATGAGAGTGGTGAAACGTACCATACAAATGTTTCACGATTCTAGTTATTGATGTTATCAGTTCAGTGCGTTACATATCATGCGTTTTATTTGTAAAATCTTAATATCAATTAGATGTAATATTAATACAATTTAATGTCTACTTATTTTTTTAAAAATTGTTAGCATGATCATTGGCTTAATAAAACCAAAGTTTAATCTAAATTTATATCTGTTAACAAAAAATCAACTTTTAATGATTACTATTTTAAATGTCATGTCATTTATTGCGATATAAATGAATAACAATATTTAATAAATAAATACAAGAAATTTATAATTTTTTAAAATGAAATGAGTGTTTATCATGAAGTTTTGAATCTGAATTACTAATTTAAAATACTTTTTAACTCTTTTTAAACGAAAATACTAATTATATAGCATTCATTCGAAAATACATTGTAATGTATTGATTTAATTGAACTTAAAAATAAGAGACAACAATTTAAATATATAATGTGATACTTTTGACGAACATAAAAAAGTTTCCGAAGCACAAAACTAAGCAGTATTTATTTGAAATATTAACTAATTATTTTTTCCCTTCCATTCAGTTGATAAAATCCATCATTAGGAAGAAAAAAATAATATACCATTAATTTTACAACACATTTTAGATTTACAAAACTAATCTTAATTAAATTAGTATTGAATTATTTGTAAATGAAGCGGATGTAAAAAACCTATTGTGTGGTTTAATAAACCCTACTTTTTCACTAAACTGGCAGAATAATTTTTAAAGCAATGTAAACATATGGTTTTAAATGTATAAAAACATTGCTATCTGTTTACAAATGAAAATATATGCAATTGATTCTTTATATAAATTAGAAAATAAATTTTCTAATTTAATGAAGAACCATAACAACGTGTACTATATTGACTTATTTTATTTTTACTGTGAGTATTGAACATATACCAAGCAAGAAATAAAGCTAGAGTGGTTTATGGAATAATCAGAACACGGCATAGAAAAGGTATAAAAACTTTCCTTCGGATATATATGTGTGTGTGTGTGTGTGTTATGTTTATTGCTAAAAATAAATATACTTTTTGGAAACAGATAATGGTTGGTGATCTTAAGATATGAAAAAAATCGAATTTTTATTTCAAAAACAAATTAAATTTCTGTGATAAAAAATAATTGAATGCAATTGTACGTTTATTTATTTAGTTTATGTGTTTGTATCTTGCTTGGAATGATTTTGGATTTAGTGGTCTGCGTTATTTTCTTTATAGATATGATGTAAGTCAATTTATTTCCTAACAAGTATAATATAAACAATTTATATTAAAATGTAGCATTATGACTAATGTATTCCAAATTATTACAATTATATATTATACATAAAAAAAACAAAATAAACAAAACTTTCAATTTTCTTTAAAACCTGTGTTGATAAATAAAAGAGATAAACTTTTGATGAAGTTTAAAATAAATATCTGTCTGCTATCAATTGTTTTAATACTCTTTCGATTTCATTGCAAATAAAAGTTAAAGTTTCCCAGAAATTCGTTCAGAAGCTCTCTATAGATTTTCTTACATTATATAAAATTAGGTTGTTAAAAATATATTCAGAATTAAACAAACCCCTTTAACAGCAATATTTTTAACTTTCCATTTTTGTATTTGCATCTATAAAGAGTACGATATTATAAATAGAGAGGAAATTGTATATGTTTACTTTTAATTGTTATTCTCAAAACGTTACATAACATTTTAAAGTTCAAATGTCTTATTTTTAGGAAAAAAATATTTTGCTTGAATTTCAGAAAAAATATATGAATGCGTATAACTTAAAATTAGAACATAAATAATTTGTTTAATATTTTTCAGATCTTAAATAAATTACCAAATTTATATCGATTGTTCGATATCGCTTTGTATAAATAAATTAACCCTAGAAACATTGCTTCTAATATGTAATAATAATTGGAAACTTTAAGCTTAGACTTACGCCTGAATTCTTCTTTAAAAATTTTGAAAGTCGAAAGTATCATCTTTCACACAAAATACTTATACGAAATATTCTTCCAACTAAAAGTGAAAAATAAATTTTCTAAATGAAGTCTAAGATGCAAAATGGTACCATTAGAGTTGCTTTTCTTGTATAAAAGGAATAGTTTTATCCAAATCAAACTATTTCTTGGAACATTTTCGTACACGGCGTATTTCTCTCAAAGTGAAAAATAACATATCCAGATATATGTCATAGTACATTTATTTTTCTCAAAAGAAAATCCAAGAAGGTCTTTTTCCCTCTTACAAACTTATTAGTTTTACTAAATATTTCTAGGACTGCACAACTTCTTCTTAGATATTATTTTAGGATTTTGCTTCAGTATAAATTTTTAACTTGATGTTTTTTATCGTAAAATTATTCTTCAAATAGAGAAAACGTGACTTTAGAAAATAGTTCTTGAAACGTGTTATGGATTTCATGGTTTTGAATAGAATATGTGTGTATTTCTTATCTGGCTCAAAGAAATGTGATCTTGTCATTGAAATTTTTGTATGAAATGTTTCAACTTGAAATTTCTCTTTGAATTCACTAACTTTAAAGAATTTGAATGAGTTGCAACAAATTGCCTAGAGGATCGATTGTTCGAACATCTTTTAAAAAAATGAAAAAATTCTAAATTGCAAAATAAAGGTAAATGTCAGATTTCCTATAAGTGGTGTCTATGAACACCATGTTTACATTATTTGTACTATGTATTCAAAAATTACTTATATTTATTTAATATTTTATTTAAATCTTTAGTTGTTGTTGAGAAAATCACTTTGAGAGAATTAACATTTCTGCTATTTTTAAATATTTTACTTGCATTCGCATGGAATTTTGGATACGTTATGAGAACAAATGTATAAATTTAAATAAATATTTTTGAAGGATGAAAGTGTATTATATATTTATATATATACTGCTGTTTGTAGAAAATGCAACACCATGAAAGAATCATCAGAATCAAATGAAATTTAATGCAGAAACGACTTGTACTGATACAAATAAATGATGAAATTTTCAAAACAAAAGAAACAAATTAAGCGTCCGAAATCAGTATTTGGTGCAGCCACCATGCGCTGCAATAAGTGCTGCTATACGACGTGGCATGGAGTCAAACAGATGTTGAATATCTGCTTGAGGAAGAGAATTCCATATCGCTTGTATGCGCAACCAAAGTTCGTCTTTGGAAACTGCAGGACGCGGATCACGAGCGAGACGCCGACCAACCATATCCCACACGTGCTCAATAGGCGACATATCCGGTGAATAAGCAGGCCAAGGAAGAAGTTGCATGCGTTGTGCTGAACAGAAGTCTCGAACAGTCCGCGCAACATGTGGGCGTGCATTATCCTGCTGAAAGATAGCTCCAGGGATGCCTTGAAGGAAAGGAACGACTTCGGGCTGTAGCACTTCACGGACGTACCTGTTGCTATTGAGATTACCCTCAATTCGTATCAAATTGGATCGTCCATGATACGAAATCGCACCCCAGACCATAACTCCGGGTGTTCGACCACTATGTCGTTCAATAATACACTCAGGAAGGCAGCGTTGACCGGCATAACGTCTAACACGAACACGGCCATCATGGGTCCACAAATTGAAGCGTGATTCATCTGAAAAGACAACTTGGTGCCAATCAGCTCGCCTGTCTCTGTGTTCAAGAGCCCACTGCCGACGCAGCCGTCGATGATTCGCCGTGAGGGGAATCCTGTACAAAGGCACCCTTGCACGCAATCCACGGCGCAGCAGACGACGACGAATTGACGAAGCCGACAATTGTACACCTGTAGCAGTAGACCAACGTGCTGCCAGCTGCCTGGAGGAAGCTGTGCGATCATTCACCGCCATGCGGAGCAGGTGTCGATCATCGCGCTCTGACGTCACCTTCTGTCGTCCAGTGCCTGTTTTTCGAGTTGTTCGGTGCTCGTCGGTCCACTGCTTCCAAACTCGCATCACTGTGGAACTGTTCCGCTGCATACGAGCTGCTATTGCGCGATAGGAAAATCCTCCTTCTCGAAGGCCGATTATCCTCCCTCGTTCAAACTCCGTAAGTTGCTTGAATTTCTTATTCTTCCGTCGTGGAGGCATACTCAGGTCTCACTAAACGTTTGCCACTAACAAATAATCATAGACTTTTTTCAACGTCCCGCTACAGCACTTTATTTATACGCTTTCAGCATCAATTCAGAGGGCGCTGCGCGCGCCGCGCACGCGCGATGGCTCTGAAACTTTATTAAATTGCATAATATCCTATAATTGACATTTGCTGCGAATTTCATTTGATTCTGATGATTCCTTCATGGTGTTGCATTTTCTACAAATAGCAGTTTATATATATATATATATATATATATATATAAAGATTTTATCTATTCACAAAATAATAAATTTACAAAAGTAAAGAAACTCATATAATTTTTCATGGAAACATACTATTGTTTGATTTCCTTTGCATTTATTTATTAACTTTCTGTAAGGCAATTTGCAAATTTGCATAATAATAAACTGAGTTATGCTTGATGTTAATATGATACTTCGAGTAATAAAAGTAGTAGAATTCAAAAGTTTTAAGTTCATCTTTATTTTTTTTTAAAAAAAAATCGATTTTCCTTGTACGAGAAAAGAAATCTCTTTATTATGTTAACTTCAATAAAATTTCTTCCAATATGATTGAGGCAAGAAAATAGACTTATTAGGAAACTAAGCTAACAAAAAGCAATGGTTTCTCATCACTTTAAATAATAATTTTCCGTGATAACATTTCTTAAATTTCATACATGAAAGGTTTGAATTGGTTTGGTTTGAATTAACGTTGTTCTAGAGGAAGGAGATGGATATTAGCGAAAGTAGTCGTTGTTTTGATACCTTAAAATTGACAAGAAATTCTAAATCAGGTTTTGTATAAAACTCGTCTTTTTACGCCGTGTCATTTAAAGATTTTGAGGTTCAATAAGAAAAAACTTAATTTTTTTATTATTCAGTTCAAAATTAAAATTAACGTATGAAATATTTTAAGAGCTTTATCATTTTTGAGAGTTTATTATGATTTAAAGTATATATATATATATATATATATATACAGGGGGTGGACAAAAATATGGAAACACCTTGTAAAATGCATGTTTGAAAAGAAAGATTGATTTTAATGAAATATGTAGGTGGTGCTGGCATTTTTGACTACTAACGCCACCTATACAACTTCGTAAATGTGCTAAACATTTCAGTTGTTGTCGGAGTACTGTTATGTGAGGTTGTCATTGCATTATGTCAGAGTTAACAGACTTCGAACGTGGGCAAATTGTTGGAGCACGTATGGTAGGTGCTTCCGTAAGCAAGGTAGCCGAGGTGTTTAGTGTTTCAAGAGGTACTGTATCGAAGATTTATTCCGCATATTTGAAAAGCGGAAAAACATCATCTGCTAAATCACAGCGCGGACGAAAGTGTGTGCTGAGTGATCGTGACAGACGATCATTAAGGGCAATTGTGACGAAAAATAAGAAGACCACAGCTGCAAAAGTTACTGCTGAAATGAATGTTGTGTTACAGAACCCTGTGAGTACCAAAACAATTAGAAGGGAGGTTCATAAACAGGGAATTTCTGGCCGTGCTGCAATTGAGAAGCCACTCATCAGTGATGCTAATGCCCGTAACAGGAAAAGGTGGTGTTTAAGTCATAAAGCCTGGACTATAGGGCAGTGGAAGCGTGTAATATGGTCTGACGAGTCTTCTTTCACATTGTTTCCCACTTCTGGCCGAGTTTACGTCTGGAGAACGCCATCTCAAGCCTATAATACAGACTGCTTGTTGCCAAGAGTGAAACATGGCGGGGGTTCTGTTATGGTTTGGGCAGCCAAATCGTGGTTCTCTGCTGGCCCCATGATAACTGTGTCAGGGCACATGACTGCCAAGACTTACGTGAACATTTTGGCAGATCAAATTCATCCCATGGTACAAACTTTGTTCCCCGACGGTGATGGTGTCTTCCAAGACGACAAAGCCCCTGTTCACACAGCTCACATTGTCCAGGACTGGTTTTCTGAGCACGAGGAGGATTTGTCCCATCTCCCCTGGCCACCACAGTCACCAGACCTGAATATTATCGAACCTTTGTGGTCTACATTGGAACGGAAAGTGCGTTCTCGTTATCCACCGCCCACATCGTTATCTGAACTTGCCACCGTTTTGCTGGAAGAATGGTATAATATTCCCTTAGCACACATACAGAAACTGTTTTTATCCATTCCGAGAAGACTGCAAGCTGTTTTGGATGCCAACGGGTTTCCTACACCATATTAAGCAAAGAAACATGTTTTTTAAAAGGTGTTTCCATATTTTTGTCCAACCCCTGTATATTTAAAAATGTTGAAAAATTAGTAATATGCTTATAGGTTTAAGTGATTATCAAATATTTCATTGTTATATTAACATTATTAAATAAGAGTTAGTTAAGGCTTCATTCAAATCTATTAATTTATATAGTCCCATCATTTACTAATACAATTTATTTGACGAAATGCTTACATACACTGGTTAGTATATATATATATATATGTAATTATTACTTAAATAGCTCAAAATATTCCTTATGTAACTGTCTAGACGCAAAGCAAAACATCCATTAGTGAATAATGAAATATGTCATTACAGGAATAAGAAAAATATCATCATTAAACATATCCCTTGACACATCAACACATTTCCATTACCATCTACACTCATTCCCCAAGCATATCCGAAATCCTCACCAAACATACCAATTTTTTTGCCACCTATTGCATCAAACTGGGACATGCATATCACAGGTTTGACATGAATGATTATACCATTCAAGATTAATGCATACCAAAGAACGATTAATAATTCTTCGTTGGATTTTCTGACTGAGACACATCAAAAGGTACAAGAGGGGGATGAAACAAACACAGTTCCCCAGGGAAAAGTCCCTATATGTCTACGTTCATTTTTCATGAGTGGGAACCCCTGTCTACTTCCATTGGCTGCCAGACATTTGATACAGTTTGAAAGGTTAGAGAAATAATTGATGTTAGTAATTACGTCACTGTGCCTTGGGTGCATAGGTAAAGAGTAAATTGATTGGGATTATGTTGGAGCAAAAGGGACATTAGGAAAGTTCCCAGGTATCCCTTCAGCTGATTAAAGCAGAATTTAAATGTATTTGTAAAATATGCAATAAAACTGTTATATTATTTTGTTTTTACTTTTATTTATGAGATAATGAATGAAATAAGTGGTGTTACTATTAACTTGAATGCTTTTTTTTTCTAAACGCGCTTTTTTACTGTGGGCAATAAATAAATTCAAAATATAAAATTAATAAGTTATAATATAATACTCTTAAATTAACTGGAAATCAAAATAAAATGTACTTATTAGATTAGAATTAACCCTGTGTTCTCACAATATACCAAATATATAGTCAGTTTGATAAGAAATACTTTTTTGTAGATCCATAAGTAAAAATAGCAACCTCATTATTGACTTAAATTCAGAAAATCTTGAGCAATGTTTTTACAAAAGTTCTTCATAACATGTGAATTAAATTGAATCAGTATTCGGAAGGAAAATATAGCGAACTTAATACGAATTTTACTTAAGTCCAAAAAGAAGCGACAGAAATATCTTTCATTATTTCATTCCTAAAAATAATTTTATTACTAGTGAAAATCCATTAAAAATGTGTGACATTAACCTTCACACTTTGACTCAGAAAATCACCATATACTTCAAAAATCCAAAATATTTTCTTAGTATAACGCAATGCAGCGAAAAGAAAGTTAAAAATCTGAATAAAATTATTTATTTTGAAATTCCGTTTTAGTACATTTATCCCCAAATAATGAAATACGGAAATTTGTAACAAAAACATAGCAATTTAAGCATTATTTCCAGCTACCTGACCTTGGTGGAAAGACTTAAAATCCAATCACCCTAGCAGATGTATTATACAAATAGAAGTGGAGAAAATGCGAACAATTTTCCCTTAAAATATATTTAAAATGTTTATTAAAAACCTAATAAAACTTATGACTTCGTCTAAAACAATCAAATAACGTATAAATATGCAGTTTAGTAAGAGTAATATATATATTTAAACAAATTACATCTGCTTACCCATTCCTAACAACTACAACCTAATATATTTATTACTATACCTGCATTTCCATATTCATATGTAATACAATACTTATTCATGACTAACTATACTTATAAACATTTATTTCCGCATCATTCACAATATACAAATATCTCTATCCAACATTAAAAGAATTTCTGTATCATTATTCCTGTCTGCACTTTCACTATTTATTGGTATTCACTTGCTAAATATTTGACGAGAGATTTAGAATCAACCTTATCCTCTAAACCTGTTTGTCATCTATTCCATTTAAATGATGATGTAATTGGATTCTCGAGCACGTCAAACTTAATTTTCCGAAGAGATTTATGCTCCAGTTTGGGATGTGTTTTCTCAAACCAAGAATGTATTACAGAGGAGTAAAGTGTGACTTGTATTATAAAAATTGTTCTTAGTTTATTATTTAAATTTTAAGCCAAAGTTCCTGTTATTTATTCAATAGATATATAGTATTTCGTTTACGCTTAAGGTTTCATTAAATTAATTGAAATGTTCATTTATTGATATAATTATTTTATAAATATGGCTTAAATTTGTAATTCTGAAATAGTCTCATGTTTGTGAAATAAAAAATGCTGTAATAAGTAATGGCTTGTTAAATGAAGGTTATCATCTAAAGTAAACGCTGGTTATTTATTTGTACCTCCGAATTACTGTCTGTTCATTTGTTTTGCTAATCGAAATTAAGATTCGGAATTGATGGGCTTCATTAAATTTATTTATTTCATGTGATAATGATTATCCTAATATATAATAATGACATAAATAAAGTTTCAAAATAAAGTGCTATATTATGTATGTATATATATATATATATATATATATATATATATATATATATATATAT
>BMAW01078079.1:204312-272600 GCA_019974015.1 Nephila pilipes | reverse complement strand
TTGAACCGGAGGACTTTAGGCTCTGATATATTTTATGTGCATCAGCCCCGGCTACAAGGCGAGTTCTTTGTGATATCAAGTTTGGAACCTACGACTGAACGAAAACCTCCAGCCCCTAGACTGATGTCTTAACCACTAGGATATCACTGCCATTTTTTCGATTATCTGACAAGAGAAGGTTCGACATTTACATTCGCAATTCCAACTATACCCTAACTATATGTTTATCCATATATATGTTGCTATAAGTATTAGAACAATACGTGCAAAATATAAATAGAATGATAACGATTATTAAAAATTAAATTTTTCTGATACAGTTCATTTTGTTATGAAAAAAGTACACTGAAAAAAATAATAATAAAAGTTCAGCTAAATATTGTCTTCTTTAAATAGATTAAAAATAAATTTGGTTTTTCAAATATATTTTTATCGTACTGGTATATAACTTTACTTTTATATTGTTTTTTCATATTTAAAATAGATTTTATTCATTATTTTAAATCATATCAGCAACTTACAAAAATAACTGTAACTTTGATCGATAACTTTGGGGGGGAAAAAAAAGCTCCGAAATCTGCACAGCTCGTAATTTTTCTTTCGTCTTGAAATACTCGCTCGTTATTAGTGAATTTTAAGGACAAATATATGGAAACTCCACTTAATGAATTGAAATATGAATTCTTATGCTGACAGAACTTTGAAAAGTTTTAATACTATGCGAAATTTGACAAATGTTAAAACGATTAAAATGTATTAAGCCAAAAGTGACTTCATAATTTTAGTGAATTAAAAGACGCTGATACGTATTTAGTAACTCTGAGACCAAAATCTGCCGAAAAAGTATATTGCGTTTGGCAACCATTTTAAGGAAAAATTAAAAAGGAGAAATGGATTTGTTTTAATTTATGAAGATTTTAAATCGATGAATGAATTATTACTGAAAGAAATTTAGCACTAAAACTTTCAACATCAAACTACATTCATAAAATTCTACATAATATTTCTAAAAAAAGTAAAATTTCAAATTGTATTTTAATAATCCAGGATCATCACTCAGAAAAATTATGTCTGAAGAAATTTTTCAGTCTAGTTCTTTTTCTAATTTGGGACAACTCGAAAATGAAGATATTTCACTACAAATGGGCCATTTAATTAATTTTTTAAATTATTCTGGTTCCGAATCAAATCAAAATGTTTTGTTTGATAAGGAACAAACAAGCATGTTTCCCAATAATCGAGAATCAATATCAAATGAAACTTCTACGCATTTCAAACAAGGAGAAAGTTCAGTATATAATCTTGGAGTAATATCAAGTGAAATGAATGAATCTAGTATGAGAAAATCAAATTCTGGAATTTATTATCCCGAAACATTCTCGAATGAAAGCATATCGCAATATGTGCAACAATCAACCATACTTCTAAATTGTCCAGGATCGATATCGAATGAAATTTTTACAGATATTACGGAACAGCAAATATCAGTGTATGATCCTGTAATAACTACAGGTGATAAGTTTTCTTATGGTTTGGAAGAATTCAAAACATATTTGAGTTATCCTGGACAAATGTATAGTGAAAATAATTCAAGTTCTGAGCAAAAATCAAGCCCATTCTGGCATGCAACAAGTATAAAATCAAGTGAAAGTATTTCGAATGATATGCAGCTATCAAGTATACGCATGAATTATGCAGGATCAATATCAAATGATTTATTTACACATTTCACGCAAGGAGAAACTTCAGTGTATAATCCTGTAGAAAAAATAAGTGCAAGTGCTTACTATGGTAAAGAACAATCCAGCTCATATTTGAATTACCCTGAATCAATATATGGTGAAAATAATTCAAGTTCTATACAACATTCAATTACATCAGTGGATTACCCAGTTTCAAACTCAACCGAAAGTGCATCCCATAAATTGTATGAGGTGACCCCAGTACCAGCATACAATCTTGGAGCCCACACAAAGGAAAACATTTCCTCTGATATTAAAAACTCCAACTCATACTTTTCTAATGTGGAATACAGTTTAAGTGGATGTATGTCTCGTGATATGCAAAACCTCAGCTCCTCTTTCCGTTATCATGAAGCACCATCAAATGATAACATTTCCATCGAAAATCATCAAACACACTCAGCGTCGGTATATCCAGAAACAGCTTCAAGAGTATATAAAACCAATGATATATTGAATTCTTATAGTTCCTCAAATTATCCAAGATCATTGACTCTTAGATGTTTGCCCTGTGGTAATGAACAATCAAATGGATCATTAATTCCCTCTGGTTTCACCTCGACTGAAAGTGTATCTAGTGATGAGCAATACTCCCAGCCAATTTCAAATACTTCCAGACTCAACTCTGGTGAATACATATCCTGTCATGTACGGAACACAATATCAGTATCCGAATATCCCCGAACAATGTATCAGGAAACGATATCCCGTGATATGGAAAATACGAATTCATCCTTTTGCATTCCTGGAAACCATTCAAATACAAATTATTCTTTTAATTTGCAAGAATCCGACTCGATCTTCTATCATTCAGATCGGATCTTAAAGAAAATTGATTCCCGTGATACGCAACCTTCAATTTCAACAATTTCTTCAAGAGAACTACACATGAATGTTAACAACTTCCTTGAAATACCGAATTCAAAAACTTCTTCTTTATGTAGAGGATCAATTTTAAATAAAGATTGTACGTCTGATTCATCGACACTTTCAAACACGTGTAACTATAATAATAATCCAATAAATAAGATATTGGACAAAAGTACCGAAAATGATACAGGGATTCATGATTTTGTTAAAAATAATGACAAAATACCACAAACACCGTTAAATGAAAGAAAGAAACTTGAGTCAATACAGATGGAGAAATATTCATGGCAATGCATTTTTGGTGATCAGAATATTCACGAGAGAAAAATCATTGAGCGTACACCTGAGAATAAAATATTTCGTCAACGGTTAGATATTTCAAATAGTATAAAAATGAATCTACAAAAACGAACATTCAAATGTGAATTTTGCAACAAATGTTTTGGAACAAGTAATGGACGAAACTGTCATCGTCTTACTCACACTGGAGAACTCCCATTTACATGTCAATGCTGCAATAAAAGTTTCAAAACATCAAGTGAACTAACAAGACATAGTCGCACTCACACCGGAGAGAAGCCATATAAGTGTGAATACTGCACTAAAAGTTTCAAAACATCAAGTCATCTAACAAAACATCGTCGCGTTCACACTGGAGAGAAACCATATAAGTGCGAAAACTGCATTAAAAGTTTTAAAACATCAAGTGACCTAACAAAACATCGTCGTATTCACACTGGAGAAAAGCCATATAAGTGTGAATACTGCAATAAATGTTTCAAAACATCAAATGTCCTAACAACACATCGTCGCCTTCACACTGGAGAAAAGCCATATAAGTGTGAATACTGCAATAAAAGTTTCAAGACATTAAATGTCCTATTAACACATCGTCGAACTCATACTGGGGAGAAACCATTTAAGTGTGAATTTTGTAATAAGTGCTTCTTAACCTCAGGAAATCGTCGAAAACACCGCTGCACTCACACTGGAGAGAATATATAAGTGAAAATATCATGGTCATCGCTTACACGGAAAATTTAATTTAGATTCTCATCGTCAGATTGACGCAAGATAGCATTTTGTTAGAGTGTGAATATCACGATAACCTTTCCAGAATAATAATTATGTTTTGCAAATTCGTAGGAAATGCTAATTGCCAGAATTATTAAGAATAAGAGTTTATGAAACAGTTTTCTTTTGATCAGTTTTAAAGCCCTTCATTATTGAGTTCATAGTTGCCACCATCTTCAATGTGTATGTTTTCAGTGTGTGTCGATTCGAAGCGATAAATATGTAAGAAACATCTAGAGGCTATTTAGTAATTTAGAGATCTGGATGAAAACATAAACAAGAGTAAATGACCCATACGACAAGTAAGGATATAAAACTTGATCATTTTGAAATGTACTACAGAAAAATACTTTTAGAAAGTTATTTTATTTATAAGATTTTATACGAAAGAGCAAAATTATCAAAATCTTTATTATCATGTATGTGACAGTAGATCTTTTCCATGATTTCAAGCTGAATATAATTATTTTAAATATTTCTATATTATTTCTTAAATTGTTAGTATATTTAATATTTGTTTTGACTCTCATACATTTGACTGTAGCGTATGTGATAGTACTTTTTAACGCATATTTTGCATTGTAATTACATTTTTTTTTACTTCTTATGCATGTTTATAAAATTGATTCATTATGAAATTGAAGACTTTAGTTTATATTTAGTGATAATAATAATTTAGATTTTATCATGAAATCTGGAAATTCACGAGAAGCACCTTATATCTCTCGAAAGAATAGTATTTCAAGAAGAATATAAACGTATTGAACTGCCGAAATTTTGTTTTTAAATCAAAATGTTTGAATTTATTATTTATTTTAAACTTAGGAGCAATAATTAATAGGAATAACAGTTATCTATTTAAGGAAATTTAACACAATACCTTTTACTGAAACTCTTATCTTTCACAACTCACAACTCAATTATTATTCTTTTCTTTGATATTAACGAACAATTGTAATCGCTGTATATTTAAAAAAAATTATATTGTATGATAAAACTAAATAAATATTTATCACTTTTTCATTTTTGTGTTTAGTATAAAATTCAGAAAGGAAATAATAATTTTTAAAATTGATTAAAAATTAATTATTGTCTTAGTTTGAAGCATTAAAAAATTTACTTTAGATTGACTACGTAATTTGGAGCCTCTTTCAAACTATGTGGCCAACACACGCAATCTACCCCATTCCTTTTAAAATTTTAACACCTCCTTAATTAATATGAAGAATAACGTGATTAATAAGATATATTAAATTCTAATGTTTTTCTTCTATACATATTTTAATTCAGAAATTTATCCTGATACAATTTTCAGGATTGCAGCTTAGCTGAGTGGGCATAATCACGATATCATGTCCAGCGTAGTATAGTAGAGACTCTTGGGATGATCCGAAAAAAAAAAACTGTACAAAGAATTTACCAAATTCACAATTGTAGGAAAAAAGGGATTAAATGTTATAGATATTGATATCTTTTTTATTATGTGCTGAGATTGAAAGCAAATTCCCGAGGATTCATTTTAATAAACGACTCGATTTGAATCCCTTGCCTGAATGTTATTCAAAATATTATTTTCTTAAAAATTTTCTAAATAGTTAGAACTCCGCTTGACCAAACATTTTCATTTCATAAAGGAATTTCTTGTCTTAAATTATTTTCACTTTTCATATCAAAAATAAATTGTTTCATTCATAATTCAATGTATTAAGGTATTTCCAACACACACAAAATGTAGGTTAGTGGTCAGAAAATTTTATTAATATTCGAATTTTTTAAATTGAATTTTTCATGTTCTTTAACAATTCATTTGTGATCTCTAACATTACTTTAAAACAATTTAAAAGACGAGAAGGAAACGAATGGATATAAATGTATGGATTTTATAAAAATGAAAGAGATTTCATTGAATTAACATTTTATTAAGCAAAATAATATAGCTCTTAAAATAGAGCATTGAGAGCTCACACTATTTGTCTCTTTTTATTCAAATGTTTCTACCTTTTAGTTCATTTATAGTACAGGTTGGTACTGTTTTATCATCATGTTTTATTTAGTTTGAAGAATTTCCTTGGAGGAGCATTTTGTGCCCCACTCTTTTTATTTGTCACATTTCTCATCTGCAACCATCTGTTCATGGATCGTTAAACGTCGACGATCTGCAGATTTCCTGCAAAGGATCGTCAATGCGTATCTTTGAGGGACGACTTGAGACCGCAGTCAATAACCTGGATACATGGTGTGATACGAATGGCCATATTATTTCTGAAAGCAAGAGCAGTTGCGTACATTTTTGTAGGAAACGAGGCTCGAATTTTGAATGTTCTGCTGATCCATACATACGCATCCGTGATACGTCTATTCCGGTCGTCCCTGACGTCAGCTTCCTCGGAGTAATTTTCGTCCGCAAACTCACTTTCCTTCCGCATATTTTACATCTGCGGAAGAGGTGTGAGAAATACGTGAATATGTTGAAGGTGTTGTCCAACACCTTTTGGGGAGTGGATCGAACTTCTTTACTCTGAGTGTATCAGTCGGTTATTCTGTCTTGGATCGACTACGGTTCAACATGCAAAACTACCTTGCGGGTGCTTGACCGAGTCCACCATAATGTTCTCAGAATCTGCTGTGATGCGTTTCGAACATCACCCGTGCGGAGTATTTATGTGCTTTGTAAACTTTGGCTTTGCGGAGCCTGAAACTGTCGCTGTATTATCATTTCAAAATATCAACTATCTCATGTCACCCATTGCAGAATATTAATATCAGCCCGTCTTTATGTGGATTTTATGGTGCTCATCCTTTCTTCATCCGTCCTTTCACTGAAAATGTGAAAGACATCATCGAGGAAATGAGCCTACATGACTTAGTTGTTCAGCAGTTAAAATTTAATAAATTTCTTCCATAGAATATGCCAAGGTTTGTACATCATACCCTCTTTGCTTCATACTGCAAGAACATCACATTTCCAATTGTTTTCCGGAGAATCTTTGATTTCATTCGTAGTCAGAAGTTGGATTTTATTCCAATTTAAACTAACGGATCGAAAGGAACTGGATATGTCGGCTGTGGTGTTGTTTGAATTGACATCAGACACTGTTACCGGCTCGACTCTTCCTTCAGTGTTTACACTGCCGAAGCTTTCGCCATTTACCGTGCCCTCAGATTAGTCTAAATATCTGGTTCCCGAAATTTCATAATATATACTGACAGCAGGAGTGTCCAGGAAAGATTGGTACATCTTGACGATTGCTCTCATCCTATTGTGGTAGACTTTGTTGACATTATTTGCCAGCTATATCGCAGGGTTTATGTTATAAAATTCTGCTGAATACCTGGTCATTAAGGTATTTGAGGAAACGAAAAAGCCGATTTGGCTCCACGTTCGGCAACGAATCCTCTGCGGATCGCAGTCCCACTTGAGGACATACTACGTCACATTTAATTTCTCACTCATCAGACATGACAGGAATCTTGGAGTCTACAAATTAATAATAAATTACACTCGGGGAAGCCGATCATTGGAAAATGGCCTGTATTTCTAAGGCGAAGAGCCGATGTCAGATTGACTCGCCTTCGTATTGGACATACTCGATTTAGTCACAAACATCTTTTGTTTGGAGAAGAAGCTCCCGAGTGTCCTTCCTGTCATGTTCCTTATTCTATTCATCACATTTTAATTGACTGTCCGGTGTTTGATCATCATCGCCGGACTTTTTTTCATTCATCTGTTTTAAATCTATCTGACTTGGTGGGGGAAAACCCCCACCATAATTTAATGTCTTTTTACGTCATATTGGCCTTTTACACCAAATTTGAAATTTTACCTTTTTATCCTGTTTCCTCAATGAATAAAATTTTTATGATTTTAAAATATTTTTGAATTGATTTTAACGAATGTTTGGCGCAGCATAGCCTACTTTGGCTCTTGCGCCATTAAACCCTACAGTCATTCACTCACTCACTTGATGGATACAAAAATTGGCGGCTAGAAAAATTATATACATAAAAGAAAATGACTCAAATTTCAGAAAAAAATGAATGATTTATTTCAGAGTTACAGAGTCATAGATTGACAAGCTCAATAAGATGGTAACCCATTATTAGCCTAGATACAAGCTGCCACATGGGGTGGCTTAGAGTGATAAGGCTCCCTGATGGTCTCCTGTGATATTTCTAGCCAATTGTGCTCCAATTGTCCGGAGAGGTCATCAACATTCCCTAGTAGATGCAGTTGACTTCAGATCATATCATAGACATACATGAATGGACGGATTTCTAGCTTGTCAAGAAAGTATTTGACAAGCTGTAAGACAGGTCATTGCAACACGTACTGCATGTGGTCTGGCATTGTCTTGCTGAAAAATTGGTCCAGGGTATTGCATAAAGAACGGTAGCAAAACAAGTATCAGAATGTCAACGACGTAATGCTGTGCTGTAAGTGTCCCTCTTATGACTACTAAAGGGGGTCGGCTATGAAGGAAAATGGCCGTCAGACCATAATTTCTGGTTAAGGGCCTATGTGGCATGTAATAGTGAAGACAGGATCAGCACGCTGCCCTGGGTGTCTCCAGTCACATTTTCAATGATCGTCAGGATATAGTTGGAGCGGAATTCGTCGCAAAACACTAGACGTCTTCAGTGATCTTCATTCCAACCTGATCGAGCCAAGCCCTACGGTAATCTGGCTCGACATTATGCAGCCGGGAGTGGCAGGTGGCTTAGCGAACAATACAAGCTTAGATTTCATTTCGTCAGCCGTCTGTGAATGGTCATGTTAGACGCTCGTGAGCGGGTCACACGTCTATTGGCTGATAATGATGAATCCGGAGCTGTGATAGCTGTTCTTTGAATCATTCTACCCTCCCGATCTGCTGTGCTGTGTTTTAACAAATGTTTGGCGCAGCATAGCCTACCTTGGCTCTTGCGCCATAAAACCTCACAGTCACTCACTCACTCACCCGATCTGCTGTGACCCAATGTCGTACATTACCATCATGACGCTGAAATCTGCCATTGTCCACAAATTCTTGCCAGCATCTTGTAATCTCTTTAACCCGAATGACGAGTCATTTTCTAACCTGCCTCTTTCAATCCAGTTATATCATCACTTTCAAACACTGACAGTTGCTCGTAATGAGCTCGAATCAGACGGCGAGGCGTTTTTTCTCTCGTTGAAAGGTATCCTGAATCGCATTGCAACAAAAAATATGACCATCAGATTGAGAAACACTTCAGATGTACACCTGAATCGCAATGGCTCAACCTATTCATTCATTGGATGATGAATGAATAGCCTCTTTCATTCTTTGATATGACTGAGGACGAATCATTTGCATTTTCGGTCCGAATGTTTTTGCATACGGAATTTTATTACAATTGGCCAAATCCTTCTTGGTCCGTCGTTTTCTTTTTCCCGTTTTATAGATTGTATATTTATAATTAAAAAGTCTGTCGCTAAGAGCAATTGTATTAAATCTAAAATCCACGTTTGTAAAAAAAATAAATAAACCATACCCGCGGAAGCGAAATTCAACTTTATTATAAGAAAAAAAAATTCCATGTGTTTCCGTGTAATTCCAAAAAATACCTACAATTTTTGATACGCTCTTCGTATCCAGTACTGCAATGAGATTTTAAATAAAATATATATGTATAAGATCATTATTATTAGTTTTTCAACCAATTCATCCTTACCATAACTTACCTTGTGTAAGTAACTACGGGCGTCACAATCCCGAGAAACCCTTTTCATGCAGTTCACTGTCTTTGGTAAAAATGGTTGATGCTTTTCTTTGATACGCTAGCGAACTTTCTCTATATTTTATCCTTCTTTTCCACCCTTTTCCACTTGTATCTGTCACTTTTCTTTCGTCTGGAATACAGACAGAATTATGTTTTTTTTTTTTTTTTATAATTTACACATTAGGAATTGTTCATACGATTAATACTTTTTCTAAGATTTCACATGAATTTTTTTGCCGAATAATATTGATTATATAAACAATCTCTCGCTTTCGGTTTCACGTTTTTTTTTTTTTTTCTTCTATGGACTCGCCAACAAGCATGTTTGCCGTATGCTTATCTTTTAAGGAAAATACGGGATATTGGGAATACATTTTTTTTCGCTAATCCTTCTCTGTAGTCGGATGACAGAAATAACTAAGTCGTCTTCTGTTACACATATGATGGGAAGTTGATTTGTGGTTTCTTCTGATACGGTGAAATCACACTACCGTAGGGTTATTGCTGCATATAAGGGATTCATCAAGAATCCCTGCCTATTCTTATTATGAACTAAAGTAATACATCCTGGTGGTCTCCAAATAACTGCATTAACTGATTGTCAGTGGACCAATAAATGTCTCGCTGTGGATACTCTGTGTTGTTTGGAAACACAGTACGATGATTACGTTGCAAATTAAATAGATCCAATTCTTTCGTGCTTGAGTAATTGCATTGTTTTACTCAAATCTGTGACCATTAATAAAGACTTTGCTCATTCGTGGTTACTCACATTTTCTATTCAAAAAATAAAATTCCTATACAAAAAATAACTCTTTTGTTTTAGTAAAAACATTCTTCATATCTATACATTTCTCAAATCTATCGATTTACATTAGGTTTGCCGCTGTTTAAACCTGAACTCTTATGTTAAAAAAGAAATCTTTTCTATAAAGAAAAAATTGTTTCTGCTCTTAACACATATTGATTTACATTAGTCGTGACTTAGAGTACTGTCTAAACGTGTACTCATATGCACCTCTGACACAGAAATCATATCTCTCACAGGTCAAAATAATAACTGTTAAAAATAACAATATTAATATCCGTATAAAATATATGATATTAGTATTTAACAATCCATAATTACCTAATACTTTATAGGCTGGCTATCATTGGTTCGTTATCATAAATTCGCACGCTTCCGTATCTTCTTCAGGGGACATCGGACAAGATCAATATATGCATCAATGGAACATTCGCTTACGGCTCACCATCTAGAGCCTAAATATGTTAATTGTTCACAGGCGCCTTTTTTGATTCTTAACAAAGCCTCTAAGTGAAAATAGAAAATGAAATCCAAGAGTAAACCAGATAAAATACTTCTCATCGAGAAAAATAAATTGTTCCGATTTATTTCTTATGGCCAAGATGCTAATTGAACCCTTTTTTTTTATCACTGAAACAGTTCAAAATATTACTATCGGCATATATCAGCCTTAAAAGTGCTGGAAACCAATACCTCTATTCTTTTCTTAGTGTTCTTTTCTTCGATTTTCGACGTCTTCAAGTCATTCTCGTCAACTCAAGCAGATCTATTATCATGTACTGTAAACTTCTAGTAAGCAACTAATGCTTAACATTCTGCTTAAATACTTCATACAGTACTACAACATAAACCATACACTTTTCCTCCGTTAAGTAATATTTGTCTAGGATAATAAGAACTAAAGCAAATGATAAAAGGAAACAAATGTAGAGAAATAAATTACACCTTACTATAGAAAAAAAAATGTTGTGACTGATATTAATAAGGCTGCTAATATGCCCCAGCTACACCAAAAAATGTGGTTGACGATGATCTTCGTGTAAAGAAGGGTATAGATAAAATTAAAAAAAAGAAAAGAAAAAAAATCACAGAACTGATCTTAGTGATTGGCTTTCTTGCCCTTTCGTCTTCAGTTAGCATTTCGACCCGTGTGGTGATCGGGAATGACAGAATAGTCTCGCTGTAGCTCATGCATGTCGTAAGATGCGACTAAAATGGGTATCCAGAGTCTCGGGATATAGCCGGTCTTCCTGAACCTGGGGAATATATCAGGGGACCTCAGGAACTTGCCTTCGTCAGGTAAGTACGGGAATCATGACCCCGATGCACCTTAATGATCTTTTTCTTTCGCATGGGGTTTATTAACCTGCTTTGGCTCTTGCGCAATTAAAATCGACAGTCACTCACTCACCTATGGAGTTTATTGTCTTTGGTAAACATGGATGACGCATTCCCGGGATACCCTAAGCAATCTTTCTCTATTTTCGACCCTCCTTCTTGTCAACCACTTCTTATCTTTTTTCAACATCACATCTAGATAACTGTTAAATCTTTTTTGGAGCAGCATGGCCATATTTGGCTCTTGTGCCAATAAACTTTACATTCACTCACTCACTTACACTCAGTTAGCTTTTCGCACTTTCTATACTCGTTTCTCTGCCATCACTGATACTTAACTTACGATTGAACGAATCAATTACTTGAGTGCTGTGAATCAAACTGAAAACAAATTAAGACCCGAAACTGACCTTAGATATCGTGCTTTATGCTTTTACATACAAACTCATATCTAGTTTTACTTCAGTAAGAAATCTAATATGG
This sequence comes from Nephila pilipes, assembly GCA_019974015.1. Lineage (NCBI taxonomy): Eukaryota > Metazoa > Arthropoda > Arachnida > Araneae > Nephilidae > Nephila > Nephila pilipes. The sequence goes on along the minus strand of BMAW01078079.1, from coordinate 260,543 downwards.
CATTCCATTTCAATAGGCGTTTCGTTAGACTAAATTTACACAATAGCTAAATTTTTTTGTAAATTGACTATGATGCTGATAAATTATTTGGCATGAAATCAAGACACATATTAAAATTGTTTGTATTTAAACAAAGCATCTGATTACAAAGAAAACATTGCTGCAATGGAATATTCTTCGATATATACAAATACTTTTGTAAACATACTTAGTGTACACTAAATAAAAATTTATTTTTATTGCTAAAGTATAAAAAACGAACTTTGAGGAGCTTAAATTACACTTCTAAAATTTAATTGTAGATCAATGCTAGAAACGAATGAGGCAATCATTTGAATTACGAAGAAGCTTTTGGTTTTAAATCGAGTCAAATAAATTGATTCCAGAACCTATGCTGTTTTGCCTGAGGCCAATTAAAAAAGGTTAATTGCAATGAAGAATGAAACATGATATCTAGTTTTGTTATCAGTAAAAATGTGCATGGACAAATAAATACAAATATAAAATTTACTGAGAATAATTTCGATAAATGTTTAAGCAATGATGTCATAAATGAAGTAAAATAATAGTAATAAAAATGTCCTTTCCGCTTTAATATTCAATTTATAAAATTGAAATAGAAGCCACAAATAGATTTGCTGATTGTGAATGACATCACTATGAAAAAAATCTCATGTTCATTCTCGATAAGAAACCTTTTACCCTACAGTCAAGTGACGAAGTCGGCGAGTGAAATAGCACCTCCATATTCTATTCTATACACCACACTACAAAGAGAACATTCAATAGCTAAATATTTAAAGTGCAATGGATTATTTAAAAGTGGAACGCTACTCATTATATAAACTATCCGGTTACGACTGTGTTACAGAAATTTTGCGTATACACGGAACAATCGAATGTTTCGCGTACTACAATACATGCTGTACTATACTGTAAGATTAAATGACTTTTTCAATAAAATTTTAAAAATTTATAGGGGAAAAGAATATTTCTGGAACCACCAAGTCCACAATATAAAATAAATGATATAGCGTTGAAGACTGCGATCCGATAAAAATCCATCGAAATGGAACAATAAGAACAGCGATTAACCTTTTCTTTTGCTTTTCTAATACGAGAAAGCTGATGTACGTTAGACATGTTGGTGAGCAATGTCATCCCGTTGGCATGGTGTGGATGTTAGGGGAGAGATGCCAGCTCAGGTGTGGTCCTCCTCACTTGACCGTAGTTCAAAATTACGAGGTCCGTCGCCAATAGCCTTCGTGTTGCTTCTAGTGCGACGTTAATAAAAACTAAACTAAACTAAAATTAGCAAATGTAGATTCGCCACATACACACGTAATACGCACTATACGTAAACGATTCATTACGACATATATATGTGTGTTATAAGTATTATACTTCTACTTCAGAAATATTATTGGAATGATAAAGATTTTTAAAATTTTATAGATTCGCATATTGTTCATATAATAGAGATAAATACTAAATAAAAAACTCATTGAGAACCCCAGCTAAATATTGGCTTCTTTTAAATAGTTTAAAACAGAATTCGGACCTAAAAATAATTATATCGTACTGGAAAAATACTTTAGTGCTATGTTAGTACGTTGTGTTTTAAAATACTTTTTTTTCATTCTTTTAAAGTATATCTGCAAGTTACAAATATAACTGTAACTATGATCGAAAATATTGAAAAACATTCACAAGCTCCAAAATCTGCTCAGCTCGGATTTTTTCTGTCTCTATAAAAGGCTCGTTCATCAATAGTAAGTTTTATAGAAGAAATTTGATCGAACACGACTTCAAAAATAAAAACTTGTTATCTTAATCTTGCAGAACTTTAGAAAGATTTTAATACTTACGCGAAATTTGACACTTCTTAAATGATCATAACGTATCAAGCAAAGATGTTACTTCACACTTTTTAGTAAATTAAACAACTATGATCAACGTCATAGTTTTTATTTAAAATATTATTAAATACATGAGTCATAATTTTAAATCCTAAATATTCGCTCTGTTACAAGAATCTGTAAAAAATTATATTGTACCTTGGATCCATTGCAAGGAAAAGTATAAAATTAAGTTTGACTTCATTTATGATAAATACAAATCGAAAAACAAACCGCAAACGAAAAAAAATTAGCATTACAACGATTCGACATCAAACCAGAATCATACAACTCGAACTAATTTTTTGAAACCATGCAAAATCGCAATTTCTTTTTTTAGTAATCCAGGATCTTCAAAGCAAATTTATTTTTCTAGAAACTCTTCAGTCAAGTTCTTTTCAAATTTTAAACAACTCGAAAATGAAGGCATTTCAGGTCTAATAGAAGTATTGAAGTGATTCTTTAAATTATTCTGGTTCAAAATAAAGTAAAAATACTTTTTTGATGAAAAACAATCAAGTATGTTCCCCAATTATCCAGAATCAATGTCAAATGAAACTTCTACGTAATTCCCACAACAAAAAAGTTCCGTCCGTAATCTCGGATTAATATCGAGTGAATTTAATGAATCTAGTATGGAACAATCCAATTCTGGAATCCATTATCACTACACATTCTCGAATGAAAGCATATCGCAATATGTGCATCAATCAAGCATACCTCTAAATTATCCGGGATCAATATCAAATGAATCTTTTACATATTTTACGCAACAACAAATGTCAGTGTATGATCTCATAACAACCTCGGGTGAGAGTGTTTCCTCTAGTAAGGAGCAATCCAATTCATATTTGAATTATCCTGGACAAATGTATAGTGAAAATAATTCAAGTTCTATGCAACAATCAAGCTCATTCTTGCATGTCCCCATTTTAAAATCAGATGAAAGTATTTCGAATGACATGCAGCCATCTCTGAATTATACAGGATTAATATCAAATGAATCTTTTTTATATTTTACGCAACAACAAGAGCCAGTGTATAATCCCATTACAACCTCGGGTGAGTGTGTTTCCTCTAGTAAGGAGCAATCCAATTCATATTTAAATTATCCTTGACAAATGTATAGTGAAAATAATTCAAGTTCTATGCAGCAATCAAGCTTATTCTTGCATGTCCCCGTTTTAAAATTAAGTGAAAGTATTTCAAATGATATGAAGCCATCCTGAATTATACAGGATCAATATAAAATGAATCTTTTCCGCATTTTCCACAACAAAAACATTCAGTGTATAATCCTGAAGAAAAAGTAAGTGCAAATATTTACTATGGAACAGAACAATCCAGTGAAAAAGTTTGCAATGATAGACAGCCCTCAAGTATACGCCATAATAATAAAGGAACGATATCAAATGAATCATTTCCATATTTTAATCAAGAAAAAAATTCAGTGTATTATCCTGTAGAAAACGTAAGTGTAAGTACTTACTGTGGTACAGATCAATCTATCTCGTATTTGCATTACCCTGGATACATGTCTCGTGAAAATAATTCAAGTTCTACGCAACATTCAATTTCATCATTGCATGCCCCCGTTTCAAACTCAACTGAAACCGCATCCCATAAATTGTATGCGGTGACCCCAGTGCCAACATACAACCTTGGAGCTCACACAAAGAAAAACATTTCCTCCGATTTTAAAACCCTCAACTCTTTCTTTCCTAATGTGGAATACAGTTTAACAGCATTTATGTCTCGTGATATGCAAAACCTCAGCTCCCCTTTTAAAAATCAAGAAGCACCATCAAATGATAATATTTCCTTCGAAAATCATCAAACACAGTCAGTATATCCGGAAACGGCCACAAGAGTATATAAAACCAATGATATGCTGAATTCTTATAGTCCCTCAAATTTTCCAAGAACATTGACTCTTGAAAGTTTGCCCTGTGGTAATAAACAATCAAATGGATCATTATTTTACCCTGGTTTCACCTCGACTGAAACGGAATCTAGTGATGAGCAATACTCCCAGACAATTTCAAATACTTCCTGTCTAAACTCTGGTGAATACATATCCTGTCATGTACGGAACACAATATTAGTATCCGAATATCCCCGATCAATGTATCAGGAAACGATATACCATAATATGGAAAATATAAATTCATCCTTTTGCATTCTTGGATCCTGTTCAAATACAAATAATTCTTTCACTTTGCAACAATTAAACTCAGCCTTCTATCATTCAGATTCGATCTTAAAGGAAAATGATTCCCGTGACATACAACCTTCGAGTTCATCAATTTACTCAACAGAATTACGGAAGAATTTTACAAACTTCCTTGAAACTCAGAATTCAAGAACTTCCTATTTATGGAACGGATTAACTTTGAATAATAATTGTGCCATTGAATCATCGGAAATTTCATATAACTATGATAATATTTCAGTAAGTAAGGGTTTGGACAAAAGTTACGAAAATGATTCTGGGTTTAATGATTTTAATAAAATTAATGATATAATACCAGCAGCACGTTTAAGTGAAAGAAATAAATTTGAATTTATAGAGAAGGAGAATGTTTCACGGCAAAGCATTTCTAGTGATCGGAATATTTACATTAAAAATTTCAAATGGTTTACAAAAAATCTACAAAATCAAACATTTGAATGCGAATATTGAGACAAAAAGTTTAGAACAAATGCAGGACGAATCTATCATCGTCTTTCTCACACTGAAGAACTCCCATTTGCTTGTGAATACTGCAAAAAACGTTTCAAAATATCGCATGAACTAACAAAACATCGTCGCACTCACACTAGAAAGAAGCCATGTAAGTGTGAATACTGCAATAAAAGTTTCAAATTGTCATATGATCTAGCAACACATCGTCGCAATCACACTGGTGAGAAACCTTATAAGTGCGAATACTGCAAAAAAGGTTTCAAGGCAACAAATCAACTAACAACCCATCGTCGCATTCATACTGGGGAGAAGCCATATGAGTGCGAATATTGCAATAAAGATTTCAAAGCATCAACTGATCTCACAACACATCGTCGCATCCACACTGGAGTGAAGCCATATGAGTGTGAATACTGCAATAAAGGTTTCAAGACATTAAATGTCCTAACAGCACATCGTCGCATTCACACTGGTGATAAGCCATATGAGTGTGAATACTGCAATAAAAGTTTCAAAACTTCTGGTGAACTAACAAAACATCATCGCATTCACACTGGAGAGAAGCCATTTAAGTGTGAATATTGCAATAAAAGTTTCAGAACATCATCTGACCTAACAACACATCGCCGCACTCACACTGGAGAGAAACTATACAAATGTGAATATTGCAATATGTATTTCTCCACATCAGGAAGTCGTAATAAGCATCACCGGACTCACACTAGTGAGAGCATATAAGTGAAAATATTATTGCAATCGCTTGAATTGAAAATGTATATTATATACTCATCGTCAGATTGCCAATAAATAGCACCGATTTGAGTGTGAATATTCCGATAACCGTTACAGAATACAAATAATATTTCGCAACATCGTAGGAAATGTCAAATGCCAGAGTTAATAATTCAGTATAAGTATTTATGAAACTTTTTTCTTATGATGAGTTTTAAAACAGATCATTAATAAGTTCATATTTAAAACCTTCTGAAATATATATGTTTTCAGTGTGTATCTATTCGAAGTGTTAAATATGTAAGAAACATCTTGAGGCAGTTTTGTAATTTAGAGGTGTATATGAAAATATAAACAAGGGTAAATGACCAATACGACAAGTTAAGATGCAAAACTTAATCATTTTGAAATATACTTCATAAAAGTACTTTTAAAAAGTTATTTTATTTATAAGGTTCTTCATGAAAGAGTAAAGTTATCAAAATCTTTATTACTTTATTTATATGTATGTGTCAGTGGATCATTTCCATGCCTTTCAAGATATATCTTTTATTTTAAATATTTTTATATTCTTTCTTAAATTGTTTGTATTTTTAATATTTTTTTGACTTTCATATATTTTGCTATAGTGCAGGGCTTCTTAAACTTTTGTCATTCACGACCCCATTTATGATTGCGAGTTTCTTGACGACCCCATACAAACCTTGACGACCCCACACATGAATCATTGTTTAGCTGCAGGTTGCACGTGTGTACGCGCGCGCATTCCTCCCTTTGATTGTGTGTGATATTTAGAGGTGGCGGTCAGAGTGGGAAGTCAGCGGCGCGCGGTTTATTCAACATGTATGATACCGACAAACGCACTAACAATGTATAGCCACAGTATAATAATAGCGATCGTTTACTGCTGTCGGTGGAGATAGCTCAAAACCTTCAACAAATGTGCGTGTCTAGACGCTGCAAGTCCACTGTATTCCGCCAACCCTAGTGATGTTATAAAATGGTACATATAAATATTTGACATTATAAAATCTCTCGCGACCGCAGAATTTTGCTACGCGACCCCATTTGGGGTCGCGACCCATAGTTTAAGAAGCCCTGCTATAGTGTATGTAACAGCATGTTTCAAAGATTATTTTGCATTGTAATTACACATTTTGTATTTTTTTATGCATGTTTATAAAATAATTCATTAGGAAATTAAAGACTTTATTAATTAAATTAATGACTTTTTTAATTAAATTAATGATTTTTTAATTAAATTAGTGACTTTTTTAATTAAATTAATGAAATTTAAGACTTATTATTTATTGGTAATAAATTAGATAAAAACCTGAAATCTGGAAAAGTACTACAATCACTTTATATCTCGTGGAAGAAGTAATACAATAAATATATAAAGGTACTGAACTGCCAAAATTTAGTTTTAAATGAAAAATTTATGATTTTATTATGTACTTTAAACTTACGAGAATACTTTAAAATGTTTCAAAACATTTATCTATTTAGAGAATATTTAACACAGTATATTAAACTGAGATCTTTAAATGATATCAACTATTTTTTTTCTTGATATCAACGAACAATTATAATAGCCGAATATTTAAAAATAATATTGTGTCATAAAAGTAACTAAATATTTATTACTCTTTGATTTTTGCGCTGAATATGAAATCCCGGAAGGAAATTTTAATTTTCAAAATTGATTGAAAATTTATTAATGTCTTAGACAGAAGCATCATAAGAGCTATTTTGGATTGACCAAGTAATTTGGAACCACATTTAAACTATCTGGACAATACACGCAACCTACCACATCCCTTTATGAATTTCAACACGTATTTCATGTGTAGAAAGGCGTGATTAAATAAAATATCACAAAGTATAATGTTATTATTTTATACAAATTTTTATTTTGTAATTTTTCTGTACATAAAACTCACAGAGAGCTTCGTACCTGAGTGGGCACGATCTCGATATCATGACCAGCGTTGTAATGTACAGACTATTCTGATGGTATGGAAAAAAACTGTACAAATAATTCACTAAACTTAAAGAAAAGGAATGATATATTATAGATATCTTTAATGTTAAGTACTGAGTTTAAATGCAAATTCCCAGGGCCTCATTTTAGTAAACGACTAGCTTTGAATCCCACGCATAAATGTTATGCATTTTTTTTAAATTTTTTTTATTTCTGTAATTAGTTAGAACTCCACTTGACCAAACATTTTCATTTCATGAAGGAAGGGCTTATCCAATGACATTTTTACTTTTCATCTAAAAATTAAACAATTTCTTCTGTTTCATTGCATTAAAGTGCATTTCAACGCAAGAAAATGAAGGTTAGTAGTCACAAAAGTTCATCAATCTCCGACTTTTTAAAATGAGTTTTACATGTTCTATAATGATTTAAGGGTGACTTCTAAAATTATATTAAAATGCTTTTAAAGGGTGAGAAGAAAATATAATTATGCAGAAACTTTTATTCTTTTTCCATTTTTTCAGATCATTTTTATTGCGTAGAAATAGATATAATAGTATAGTTTTGATCAAAAAAAGTAGAAATTTCATAGGATTAACATTACGTTCACAAAATTAATATAGCTGTAAGAAAGGAAAATTCGGGCTCCACGAGAATCACTTTTGAAACAGAGCACTTTCTTTTCTGTACGCAGCTATTGACTTGGCATGAAAAAGTGTTAATTTCATACAAGGGAGCGAATGAATAAAATTTGTAGAAAAAACATGGTATTAACATATTCCACATATTTTAGAAATCCTAAAATTATCTATTGTATGTCAGATGTATTAATTATTTTTGAAATTATAGTTAAAGTAACTATAAATAAATTTCAAATTCATGTGAACGTAACGTTATCTATAAACTTCTATCTGATTAAGTATTAAGTATTTAATTGCAAATTTCTGAAATTATAGTGAAGTTGAATCAGAATTTTAGAACTTTTTTTTTTGTACAAAAATTAGGATATTTAAAGGTTATTTATAATTTAGTAAAAGTTATACTGAAGATTTAATTAGAAGCGCAACATCGAAGTGTGAAGCATTCTTTTTTCCTTTAATTAAAATAAGAATATCAAATCAATGCTGAATTTTTAGATTGCGGTAATTGCAGCCAAATGATTAAATTCAAAGTATTGATTTAAATTTAAAAGTTTAGAATTCGCACTTTAGATTTCATGCAACTTTATAATTCTAACTACATTATTTTATCTAAAAAAATATTATTTTACTAGTTTATTACAAAATATATTAGTCATGTAAAATTGTTATAATTTACAACTATATAATCCGTTTTTTACATTTTTTTATGTCATAAGAAATACGGATGTTAGATTGCTCAAATACTTCTTTGTTAACTGTATAAAGATGAAAACCACTGAAGACATTTCTTATTTAGAAACTGCAAAAAAATTTTTTCGCAGTTTTCACATATGTTAGCTCGAGCTATTAAGTCTCCTATAGTTTCATCAACCACACAAACAATCAAATTATCTTAAAATATTATGTTCATGTTTATAGTTTTTTAAACCAATATCTTCATCGAACCCGATTCATTGTATATCTACCTCAATATCTAAACTTTTTCATTCGTGACCGGCGGTTTTCGTTCAGTCGTGAGTTCGATCCTTAGCCGCCAAAGACCCGCCGTGTTGACGTTGATGTTCCATGGGCGCCCGGAGCGCGGAGTACTCCACAAGCCCAAATCTGGTATCTATTGAAGTCCTTTGGAAAAAATGGAATTTACTTTGTGGAGAGGAATTTCTTGCGGATAAGAGGAAAAAATTTTGCGTAGTTGAAATATAAAGTTCATGTGAAATAAACAGTTGAAGAGTCCAACATAGCTGGCGCCATCTATTGAACAGTGGGTGAGAATGGTCTTGAAAATTGAAGTTCCGCTAGGGAAAAAGTTGATCTTGCGGAGAATGGAGAGAAACGACTGCGATTGGCTGCTCCCGCTGAAGGTTAAGTAACTATATAGGAGGTGGGAGGGGCATTCTCAGAGATTTAGAAGAAGTGATTTTTAAGCGAAATTTATATGGAAAAAGTAGAATGGGGAGGAAAAGCTATGGAAGGGTGTAATTCTTTGTACGATATTAAGGTGGTGTTGAAAATATTCTTCAGAGATATCCATAAGTGCTTCTAGAATGGCGAATTTTTTGTTTGCTTGTCCTTTTGCATTTTGGATTTTATGGAGATATGTAAGCAGTCCTGAGATGATTGAGAAAATTTCAGCAAGAACTTTGAGTGGTTCGATGGCTTTAAAAATGCTGTTCAAAGGATTTTTCTGGTGGCTTTTTGCATTATGTTGTGGGATTTTCCTTGAATTGCTTGATGTTTCTGGGTTTTCGACCATCTGGGGCGCCATCTTTTGGTTAGATTTTAAAGCATCTGTAAAAGTGTAGCCTTCACGAATCGTATTTGTTTCGGGTGCGTTGTTTTTAATTATTGATCCTTTTGGAGGTTTTGGAAAAAGTTTGCATCCTCCGTATGAGGAGGAGAGTCCAATTTGGTTGCAGTAAATACATTTTATTTCTTTAATTTTTCCTTCGATGTTACAGTCCCTGGTTGCGTGGGCATCGGAGATTTTAAAGCATCTGGAGATCATATGGCAATTATCTGAGATGTGATGAAAACGATTACAGTTATAACATTGAGTAACTTTGTTACTTCGGTAATCTTCAACTGTAATAGACATATAACATATGCGGTTAACTTCATAAATTTTCTAACTGGTTTCATTTCTATTATTCTATTTCTATTTCGTTATTAAGAATATTGGAAGGGGAATTTTTGTACGCCTGTTAGTAAGTTGATTTATTCTGATTGGGTTGTAGTATTAAGTGTAGCCGGTGCTGATGCACGTTAAATCTGTCGAGGTCCAAAGTCCTCCCGAAGGCGTGGTGTGAATGTTAAGAGATGAAGGGTGCCAGCTCATGTGTCATCCTCGTCACTTTACCGTGGTTCAAAATTACTAGGTCTGTCGCCAATAGCCCTTGTGTTGCTTCTGGTGCGACGTTAATAAAAACTAAATTAAAATCTACACTTTTACCGGGAATGACAGAATAACCACACTCCAGCTCATGCATATTGTAAGAGTCGACTAAAATGGGTACCCAGCCCCTGGGGATTAAATCAGGGGAACTAAAGGATTTGTCTTCTCAAGTAAAGTACGGGTATCATGACCCCGAGGCACTCTAATGATCTTTTTCTTTCCTATGCAGCTTACTGTCTTTGGTAAATACGGGATACATGCCCCCCGGTTACCCTAACCATCCTTCTCTATTTTCGACACTCCATCTTGTCAACCAATTTTTGCCTTTTTTTCAATTCCTTCATGTCTAGATCACAGTTAAATCTTGTTTGGCACAGCATAGCCATATCTGTCTCTTGCTGTAATAAACTCTTTACACTCGCTCACACTCACAACTATACTTTTTTAATCTATTGCATTCACTCTGATAAAATTCATATCCAGTATTGCATAGCCCTCGAAACACTAATATAAAAAGCTCCATTTCCAGCATCTCCTCTTAAAAATTACTGCACCTCCGTCTTTGAAAACCAAACCGAAGAGATCATCTAAAATTAAATGACCATAAAATGGGATCATTTCCAAAGATTGATATACAAACGTAACTATCAACCCCAAAGAAGTGTAACAATATCGAATCATGAAAATATAGAAGAATACATTCATTGTGAAATCGACGATACATTGAAGCGTTTGAAACAATTTTTGTTTTAAAAGAAAGCTAAAATTGCACGTTTTCAATAATATTTTTGAAATGTATTGCTCTTTAATATTCTATTTGCTTACATGGGTTAATCCATTACTTTACTTCTGTAACAAAATTTTAAAATTAATGATTTTCTATCAATTTGTACTTCCGACACCCCACTATTTTTCACCAATCGATGTATTTCATGTATGAGATTAATTTATTGTGAGTGTTCTTTTTTTTAAAAAAATGGAATTCCAGCTCAGGTGTCGTCCTCGTCATTTGACCGTGGCTCAAAATTACGATGTCCGTCGCGAATAGCCCTCGTGTTGCTTCTAGTGAAACATTAATAAAAACTAAACTAAAATCCTAGTAAATATTTAAAGTACCAGCGAATAACAAATCTTATTTATGCAATACACGATTTATGATATTTGAATATATTTTTAAATATATATATGAAGACACATTATTGTGGAAAAAAGTCATCTGGATTAGAAACGATCACAGACTTAATCAGTATCGAATCTATTTTTTTAAAATATTTTTTTTTCTTTTAAAATATATCTGCTAGTTATATATATAACTGTAACTATAATCGAAAATTTTGAAAAATATTCACAAGCTCCAAAATCCGCTCAACTCGGATTTTTTCTGTCTCTATAAAATGCTCGTTCATCAATAGTAAGTCTTATAGAAGAAATTTGATCGAACACGACTTAAAAAATAAAAACTTGTTATCTTAATCTTGCAGAACTTTAGAAAGATTTTAATACTTACACGTAATTGGACAATTCTTAAACGATCATAACGTATCAAGCAAAGATGTTACTTCTAACCTTTTAATAAGTTAAACAACTATGATCAACTTCATAGTTTTTATTTAAAATATTATTAAATACATGAGTCATAATTTTAAATCCTAAATATTCGCTCTGTTACAAGAATCTGTAAAAAATTATATTGTACCTTGGATCCATTGAAGAAAAAGTATAAAATAAAGTTTTATTTCATTTATGATAAATAGAAATTGAAACACAAACCGCAAACGAAAAAAAATTAGCATTACAACGATTCGACATCAAACCAGAATCATACAACTCGAACTAATTTTTTGAAACCATGCAAAATTGCAATTTGTTTTTTTAGTAATCCAGGATCATCAAAGCAAATTTATTTTTCAAGAAACTCTTCAGTCAAGTACTTTTCAAATTTTGCACAACTCGAAAATGAAGTTATTCCATGTTTAATGGAAATATTCAAGTAACGCTTTCAATTATTCTGATTCAGAATAAAGTCACAATACTTTGTTTGATAAGGAACAATCAAGCATGTTTCCCAATTATCCACAATCATTGTCAAAGGAAACTTCTACGCATTTCCCACAACGAAAAACGTCCGTCTGTAATCTCGGATTAATATCGAGTGAATTTAATGAACCTAGTATGGAAGAATCTAATTCTGGAATCCATTATCCCGACACATTCTCGAATGAAAGCATATCGCAATATGCGCAACAATCAAGCGTACCTCTAAATTATCAAGGATCAATATCAAATGAATCTTTTACATATTTTACGCAACAACAAAGTTCAGTGTATGATCACATAATGACCTCGGGTAAGAGTGTTTCCAATGGTAACGAACAGTCCAACTCATATTTGAATTATCCTGGACAAATGTTTAGTGAAAATAATCCGAGTTCTATGCAACAATCAAGCTCATTCTTGAATGTCCCCGTTTTAAAATCAAGTGAAAGTATTTCGAATGATATGCAGCCATCTCTGAATTATGCAGAATCAATATCAAATGAATCTTTTACACATTTTACGCAACAAGAAGAGCCAGTGTATGATCAAAAAACAACCTCGGGCGAGAGTGTTTCCAATGGTAACGAACAGTCCAACTCTTATTTGAATTATCCTGGACAACTGTTTAGTGAAAATAATTTGAGTTCTATGCAACAATCAAGATCATTTTTGAATGTCCCTGATTTAAAATCAAACGAAAGTGTTTGGAATGATAGGCATCCCTCAAGTATACGCCATAATAAAAAAGGAACGATATCAAATGAATCATTTCCATATTTTACTCAAGGAAAAAGTTCACTGTATTATCCTATAGAAAACATAAATGTAAGTAATTACTGTGGTACAGATCAATCCATCTCGTATTTGAATTACCCTGGATACATGTCTCGAGAAAATAATTCAAATTTTACGCAACATTCAATCTCATCACTGCATGAGTCAATTTTAAACTCAATTGAATGTGCATCCTATGACATGTACGAGGTGAACCCAGTGGAAGCATACAATCTTGGAGCCCACACAAACAAAAACATTTCCTCTGATATTAAAAACCCCAACTCGTCCTTTGCTAATATGGAATACAATTTAACAGGATATATGTCTCGTGATATGCAAAACTTCTGTTCCTCTTTTAGTTATCAAGAAGCACCATCAAATGATAACATTTCCTATCGAAAATCATCAAACACAGTCAGCGTCGGTATATCCAGAAACGGCTTCAAGAGTTTATAAAACCAATGATATGCTTAATTCTTATAGTCCCTCAAATTATCCAAGAAAATTGACTCTTAAAAGTTTTCCCTGTGATAATGAACAATCAAATGGATCATTATTTTACCCTGGTTCCACCTCCAATGAAACTGGATCTAGTGATACGCAATACTCCCAGCCAATTTCAAATACTTCCAGTCTAAACTCTGGTGAAAATATATCCCATATTATACGAAACACAATATCAGTATCCGAATATCCCCGATCAATGTATCAGGAAACGATATCCCGTAATATGGAAAATACAAATTTATCCATTTGCATTCTTGGATCCTGTTCAAATACAAATAATTCTTTCAATTTGCAACAATCTCAGGCAGCCTTCTATCATCCAGATTCGATATTAAAGGAAAATGATTCCCGTGATATGCAATCTTCGAGTTCATCAATTTACTCAACAGAATTGCGGAAGAATTTTAATAAATTTCTTGAAACTCAGAATTCAAGAACTTCCTATTTATGTAACGGATCAACTTTAAATAAGAATTATACGAAATATTCATCCTTAATTTCACCACACACACATAGCTATGGTAATATTCCAATAAATAAGGTTTCGGAGAAAAGTAACGAAAATAATACCGAAATTCCTGATTTTGAGAAAACTAATGACAAAACACCAGAACCGCATTTAAAGGAAAGAAAGAAAATTGAGTCAATACAGATGGAGAATTATTCATGGCAACGCCTTTCTCATGATCGAATTATTTTCGAGAAGGAAAACGTTGATCGTAAGCCTGAGAATAAAATATTTGCCCGACGATTAAAAATTTCAAATGTTTTACAAAAGAATCGACACAAAGGAACATTTGATTGCGAATTTTGCAACAAAAAGTTTAGAACAAATGCAGGTCGAATCTATCATCGTCTTACTCACACTGAAGAATTCCTATTTTCATGTCAATACTGCAGTAAACGTTTCAAAACATCAAGTGAACTAACAACGCATCGTCGCACTCACACAGGAGAGAAACCATTTACGTGTGAATACTGCAAAAAAGGTTTCAAGGCAACAAATCAACTAACAAAGCATCGTCGCATTCATACTGGAGAGAAGCCATATGAGTGCGAATATTGCAATAAAGGTTTCAAGACATCTAGTGAACTAAAAAAACATCGTCGCATTCACACTGGAGAGAGGCCCTATAAGTGTGAATACTGCAATAACAGTTTCAAGACATTAAATGTCCTAACAATGCATCGTCGCACTCACACTGATGAGAAGCCATATGAGTGTAAATACTGCAATAAAACTTTCAAATCATCATCTGAACTAACAAAACATCTTCGCACTCACACTGGAGAGAAACCATATAAATGTGAATATTGCAATAAAAGTTTCAGAACATCGTATAACCTAACAACACATCGTCGCACTCACACTGGAGAGAAACCCTACAAGTGTGAATACTGCAATATGTGTTTCTCCACATCACGAAGCCATAAAAAGCATCACGTGACTCATACTGGAGAGAGCATATGATTGAAACTATTATGGTCTTCGCTTCAATGTAAAAAGTAAATTAGAAACCCATTGTCAGGTAGAGACTAGATAACATCCATTTGAGTGTGAATATTGCGACATTTCCAGAATAAAAATAATATTTCGCAACATCGTCAGAAGTATCATATACCAGAGATAAAAATTAAGAATAAGTATTTATGAGACATTTACCCTATCATCAGTTTTAAAACAGATCATTATCGATTTCATATTTACAACCATCTTAAATGAGTACTTATTAAGTGTGCGTTGATTCAAAGCGATAAATACATAAGAAACATCATGAGGCAATTTTGTAATTCATAGATCTATACGAAAATATAAACAAGGATAATTGACCCATACGACAAGCAAGGATGTGAAACTTAATCATTTACAATTGTACTACATAAAAATACTTATAGAAAATCATTTTATTTATATGGTTTTATATGAAAGAGCAAAATTATCAAAATATTTATGATCTTCATTTTTATCTGTGTGCCAGTGGGTCTTTTCTATGCTTTTCAAGCTAAATCTATTTATTTGAAATATTTTTGTTTAGTGTCTTAAAATAACTGTATTTTCAATATGTGTTTTGACTTTGCATATATTTTGCTGTAGCGTATGTAACAGTATTTTTCAACGAATATTTTGCATTGTAATTTGACATTCTTGTACTTATAATGCATGTTTATAAAATAATCCATTATGAAATTAAAGACTTTATTTAATATTTAGTGGTAATAAATTAGATTAAAATCTTAAATCTGGAACAGTACTAGATTCACTTTATATCTCGTTAAAGAAAAAGTAATAGAAGATGCGTATAAAGTTATTGAAATGCCGAAATTTAGTATTAAATGAAAAAGTTATGATTTTATTATAAATTTTAAACTTACGATAATACTTTAAAATGTTTCAAAACATTTATCTATTTAAAGAAAATTTAACACAATATTTTAAACTGAACTTTAATTCTTTTTTCTTGATATCAACGAACAATTATAATGACGAATATTTAAAGAAAATTATTTTATCATTAAATTAACTAAATATTTATTACTTTTTCATTTTTGCCTTTAGTATAAAATTCTGGAAGAAAATTTAAATTTTTAAAATTGATTGAATCCTTATTAATGTCTTAGACTGAAGCATCGAATAGGCTATTTTAGATGTACCAGTTAATTTGGAGCCTCATTCAAATTATGTGGATAACACACTCAATCTGCAATCTTTCTTACAAATTTCACGATATTATGACCTGCGTTATAATGACCAAACTCTTCTGATGGTACGGGAAAAAACTGTACAAAGAATTCAATAAACTTAAGGAAAAGGAAAGATATATTATTGATATCGCTGTTGTTAAGTTGTAAGCTTGGATGCAAATTCCCAGGGCCTCAGTATAGTAAGCGACTAGCTTTGAATCCCATGCATAAATGTTTTGCAATTTCTTTTCTCTTTATTTTTCTAAATAGTTAGAACTCCGCTTGACCAAACATTTTCATTTCATGAAGGAAGAGTTTAACTAATGATATTTTTACTTCTTATCTAAAAAACAAACAATTTCTTCAGATTCATTACATTAAAGTGCATTCCAACACAAGAAAATGAAGGTTAGTATTCCCAAAATTTCATCAATCTCCGACTTTTTAAAAAGAGTTTTACATGTTCTATAATGATTTAATTGTGACTTTAAAATTACTTTAAATTACTTTTAATAGTTGAGAAGAAAACATAATTACGCAGAAACTTTTATTCTATTTTCATTTTTTCAGATCATTTTTATTGCGTAGAAATAGATATAATAGTATAGTTTTGATGAAAAAAGTAGAAATTTCATAGGATTAACATTACGTTCACAAAATTAATATAGCTGTAAGAAAGGAAATTTTGGGCTCCACGAGGATCACATTTGAAACAGAGCACTTTCTTTTCTTTATGCTGCAATCGACTTTGCATTAAAAAGTGTTAAAATCATAAAAGGAATCGAATGAATAAAATTTACAGAAAAACATGGTATTAATATATTCCACATATCTTAGAAATCCTAAAAATATCTATTTTATATCAGATATACTAATTATTTTTGAAATTATAGTTAAAGTAAATTTAAATAAATTTCTAATTCATGTGAACGTAAAGTTATCTATAAACTTCAATCTGATTGAGCAATTATTAATTACTTGCAAGTACCTGAAATTATCGTGAGGTCGAATCAGAAGTTTAGAACTATTTTTTTGTTCAAAAAAAAGGATATTTAAAGTTTATTTATAACTTTGTAAAAGTTAAACTGGAGATTTAATTAGAAACGCAACATCCATGTGTAAAGCACTCTTTTTAATATAATTAAAATCAGAATACCAAATCACTGCCGAAATTTTCATTCCAGTAATTGCAGCCAAATGATTAAATTTGAGGTATTGATTTAAATTTAAAATTTTAGAAATCGTATTTTATATTACATGCTAAATTAAAACCTGATGTTGTAAAACATTTTTTTGTGATTAAAACTGCAACATTTTATATAAAAAGTATTATTTTAAGAGTTTATCACAAAATATATTAGTCATGTAATATTGTAATAATTTACAAATATACAATCCGTTTTTTGGCATTTTTTATGTAAAAAAGACATAAAAAATACCTGCAAATGCAACATTGCTCTAATACTTCTTTGTTAACTGTATCAAGATGAAAACCACTCTACACATTTCTTATTTATAAACAGCAAAACCAATTTTCCAAAGTCCTCTCACACGTAATCTCGAGCTATTAAGTCGGCTATAGTTTCATCAACCACACAAACAATCAAATTATAACAAAATAATATGTTCATGTTTATGGTGTGGATGTTAGGAGAGAATGGTGCTAGCTCAGGTGTCGTCCTCATCACTTGAACGAGGTTAAAAATTAAGAGGTCCTTCGCCAATAGCCCTCGTGTTGCTTCTAGAGCGACGTTAATAAAAACTGAACTAAAATCTACACTTTTACCGGGAATGACAGAATAGCCCCACTGTAGATCATGCGTGTTGTAAGAGACGACTCAAATGGGTACCCAGCGTCTAAGGGTATAGCCGGATACTTTGCTCCTGAGGAATATATCTGGGGAATTCAGGGTGAGTAAGTGAGTGAATGTAAAATTTATTGGCGCAAGAGCCATATATGGCTATGTTGCGTCGAACAAGAATAAAATGTGGTCTAGACGTGAAGTTGAAAAAAAAGATATAGGTGGTTGACAAGAAGAAAGGTCGAAAATTGAATAGGGTCGCTAAGTTATCCCGGGGGTGTGTCACCCGTGTTTACCAAAGACAAGAAACCCCATGGAAAAGAAAAAGATCACTAAGGTGCCTCGGGTCATGATGCCCGTACTCACCTGAAGAAGACAAGTCCCTGAGGTCCCATGATATAATCCCCATGGGCAGGGTGCCTGGATATACCCCCAGAAGCTGTGTACCCATTTGAGTCACCTCTTACGTCATGCATGAGCTACATTGGGATTATTCTGTCCTACCCGGTCACCACACGGGTCAGGGGAACTGAGAGATTGCCTTCTTTAGGTAAATACGGGCATCAAAAAACCGAGGCACTCGAATGATCTTTTTCTTTCCTATGGAGTTTACTGCCTTTGGTGAATACGGAATACGTGCCCCCCTGTTACAGTATCGAACCTTCTGTATTTTCGACCCTCCTTCTTGTCAACCAATTTTTGCCTTTTTTTCAATTTCTTCACGTTTGATCACAGTTAAATCTTGTTTGGCGGAGCATAGCCATATCTGGCTCTTGCTGTAATAAACTCTTTACACTCACTCACACTCTCATGTATATTTTTACATTCAAGCGGATTCAGACAGACAATACTCATATCCTATTTTGTATAGCCCTCGAAACACTAAAATAAAAAGCTCCATTTCCAGCATCCCCTCTACAGAATTGCTTTACCTCCAGTCTTTGAAAACCGAACCGAAAAGTTGATCTGAAATTAAATGCCCATATAAAGGGATCATTTCCAAAGATTGATATACAAATGTAACTATCACCCCCGACTAAGAGTAACAATATCGAAACATGAAAATATTGAAGAATACATTCATTATGACATCGAGGAAACATTGAGGCGTTTGAATAAACTTATGTTTTAAAAGACAACTAAAGCTGCACGTTTTCAATAATATTTTTGAAATGAATTACTCTTTAATATTCTATTTGCTTACAAGGATTTATATATTACTTTATTTCTATATGAATATTTTAAAATTAATGATTTTCTCCTATCAATTTGTACTTCTGACACCACATTATTTTTCTCCAAACGGTGTATTTTATGTATGTGATTAATTTATTGTGAGTGTTTTTTTTTAAAAAAAAATGAAAACTTCAAGATATTAATTTACACATATTTGTCAAAGCATTGATTAATTTTGCTCTTGCACATTATAACCCAAAGCCACTCTCGCTGTCAAAAATTTAAATGATTACGACTTGACATAATCAGCCAATTTCATTTTGAAATTATTATATCACATATATTTTGTTCTGAAAGGAAACTCGAATTTTTAATATAACATAGCCTAACCAACCTATGCCGCAGTTGCCTAAAGATCATGATCATTGACTCATAGCTATCAGTTTTTTTTAGTCGTAGATTGAAATCTTTGTACCTCTAAATACCCGCCGTGTTCCCGAATCTGATGTACTTTAAATCTGCCGAGGCTGAAATTCATCTCGTTAATGTAGTGGTGAAGTTTGGAAAATAGATGACAGTTACATTGTCATCCTTGTCAATGGACCGAAGCGCAATATTACGAGGTCTTTCATAAAAAGCCCTTGTACTTCTTCTATAAAAACGTTAATAGAACTAACTGACACTTGTCAGGAAGAAGAGGTTTTTCAAGAGAGCTTGTTTAGTGTCTAACCTTTCTTAGTAAAATGGACAATGTCGTTTAAAACTTCCCGTTGCGAGTTACAGATTATATTTATGTTGAGAACCTGCAAATTCCTAGGAAACGGAAAGAAATCAGTATTGAAATAAGAAAGGAAATCAGTTTTACTGCAATAGACCAATAGCAAAATCGAGAATTGGACAAAAGATAATAGTTCCCAATTCTCTTCAACAAAGATATTCTAATGTTACTTTTAATCGACATATGAGGGTTCATTCTTATCCAGACACGTATCGTAATAATATTTTAATCACCATTGTGGATGAAAAAAAATAATTCATGACTCAAGTGAAAGCATTTCCTTTGACCTGCAGCATTCAAACTCATTCCCTGTATCCAGAATCCACCTGAAGTGAACGTATATTTCATGACATTAATTCACTTCTTGATGTGCATCCATACCTTTGGGGACATTATAAGAATTCTAAATTCCAATTGTTAACAGAGGTGAAGTATTACATATGTAATCTATTGGTTGTTGTTATGAATATGATAAACATGACTGTCTTATAGAATTAGATTTGGTAAAGGGATTGTAACCACATCTAGATCAAGTAACAATTATTTTTTTTCAAAACTAAATGAGAATAGGAGACGTTTCTGTTTAGTTGAAATAATTTTTATTTTATCACTTCCATTCTGTTAAGGAATGGCGATCAACATTATATGAGGCGCACAAAATATTTAGCAGCATTTGTGAAAGTTGCGGTCAAGAGGAAATCAAATTGCCATTCCAATATACTTTGCGATTCCTATTTATTGTGATTTTCATCTCTTTTTCTAACAACCATATGCCCTATTTTTGTCACTTCTTCTTATACATTCACATATAACTTTTCATTTGAACATATTTTTATATATGCCTGACTTTTGATTCTATATACTTAGAAAAACTGAGTAAAGTATTAAAATAAAATAACAATAAGGCTTAATACTATGCATAAAAGGTTGCAATGTCTTATAAAATTACTAAGAATCCATGCATTATCTATTTTTTACATCTTGGCAAACAGTAGGCTAAATTTGGATTAATAATAATCACTTTTAAATTATTCTGATTCTAAGCTAAAATTGCTCATTAAAATATTTTTAAATTTTTCAAGTTTTGATGAGCACAGATTTCGCATAGAGATATAGATTGCATGAAAAGAAATCTGGATAAATTGCACTGTGTGGTAGAAGGGAAGATAATTAATAATATCTTACATAATCACATGTTGCTGGAGAGCGATCCAAAAATGAGGAAATGCAATGTATGGGCGTTGTGATGGCATAAGATATAATTTCATTCTAGTAATTTTATCTCTATTCCATCACACGAAATCGTGCTTACTCATATCTATACGATGCATTATGCTAAAATCGGTAACAGATGAATTATTTTCCAAAATCTAAAAATATCATTAAATAGTTTGCAACATTTTAATTGGCATTTACTTCAGTTTTAGTTTTAAAACATTTATTAGATACCAGAGAATAAATGCTGTGTTTCTATATGATAAAATTTATTAATGTATTTATTTTATTTTATTTCAGCTAAGCCTTATCAGATATTTTCTGAACTTCCTGTATATTGAGTTTGCATGGTTAGTAAAAAATAATTTCCTTAAAATTAAATTACATTTAAATAAAACTGTCTATGTCTATGTGTTGTCAAATGTTTCTGCTAAGAAAATCAAATAAAATAATTCAACCTGGTGCAGATCTAATTTAAAATTTAAGATTGCATTATAAATTTTATTAAAAAAAAACTCAGACACAGTTAAGAAAATCTTTTTCAACTTTTGAATAGCTTCCTTTAGCAGTTTCCAGATATTTAAAAGACATACATTGACGACTCAAGGTTACAGAATAATCTCTGCACCTTATTTCAATAATTGATAATTCCGTTATATCATTTTAAATTTCATCCTCACTTTTTGAAATTTTACACCGGGCATTTCTGAAGTTCATAAAGTGTTCGAATGTAACTGCAATAGATTCAAAACGAATTTCGTTGTTTAACGGAATACGTGTATGCAATATAATCCAGAAATCATTCAAATTACAGTGTCTATGTGTTGTGATGTTTAACCTGATGGTTTAATATAATGACGCATGAACCAGATGTTGCCCTGCTGCGCAAAAAAAAAGTGAATAAATGTTAACCTAATAAAGTATATATCTGTAATTTATTGGTGTAGGAAAGATTATTTACAAAATGGAGTGCCAAAAATGTTGTAGGATTGTTAGGGTATTCCTGGAGTTATTGACCTCTGTTTTCTAAAGGCATTAAACTTCCTAGGGAAGAAAAATTATGAATAGGAATATACTGGTCAATAATGTCTATATCTAGCTAAAGAATGCATGCACCAGAGTTCTCCCAAACTGGAGGGATGGTCATATTTTATTGCCTAGGTCAGGGATGGCGAACCAATGGCACGTGACACAATATTTTGGGCACGCCACAATCACAAAGTTAACTATGAAGCATATTACTGAAGAACGCGAATGATTCAATGCTTTGCAGTGTTCGGGTGCGAGATTTTAACTGTTCACTGTTTCGACTTTTAATATGGCTAATTCAGCAAAAAAAAAATGTGCAATATAGTAAATGTATCAGAGAATTTCAAACTTGATGGACTGAAAAATGTGGATTGATTAGCAAAAGTGACAAAGTTAGTATGTTTTATGTTCTTGAACAGTTAGAAGATCGTCTGTAAAACGGCATTTTGAAACAAATCACAAATTCGTTAGTCAAAAAAGCAAACCAGAACAAAAGGAATTAATTGCAAGTGCAATGAAAGACAGAAATAAACAGTCGACGTCTATGATTAAATATGCTGGCAAAATTATCATACGAGCGCGGCAAGTTACTCGGCAATAAATGTGATTGCTCGGCATAGTAAATATTTTCAAGAGGGGGAGTTTTAGAAGAAATCCTGATTTGCATGCATGCTCATGTTTTGATGATTTCGATAATGATGATACTTCTCTATCTAAAAACACAATAATAGAAAGAATCTGAAAACTGATTGGAAATGTATCAGATCAATAAAAGAATTGATATTAACTCCACTTCTTTTATATCGCTATGCTTGACGAAAGCACTGCCGTCACTAAATCGGTAAGTTTAGCTGTTTTTGTTCGATATTGCGTGGGAAACTTCATTAAGGAAGAATTAATTGCGATAACATCGTTGCTAACAACTACAAAGGACACATATTTAAACTGCTGCTAAAAATTTGAGTGATGAGAAAGAAATTAATTTGAAAAAAAAAATCAGTAACAACTGATGGTGCTCCAAGTATGGTGGGCAAATTATAAATGGTCTCATAAGTTTATTTCAAACAGATGTAGGACATTCGATTCTTGAACTCCCCTGTATCATTCACCAACATGCCCTGTGTGCTAAGAGTGATTTAACATCTTTTGATAATGTAATGGTGGTAGTCACAAAAATAATAAATCTCATTTCACTTAAAATAAGTGAAAGTGGGATGCTTTGTTAAATGAAGTCACCTAGGTGTATAATGACTTACTGATGTAAGATAATGTTCGCTAATGGTGCCGCGGGAGCTTACTTCAAAGAGTTGTTGATTGATTAGAAAAAATCAGACTGTTTCTGCAAAATGAGAAAAAAAATTAACTATACCCACAGTTATTGGATGTTATGTGGCTTTCAAAGTTGATGCTAGTTACAGACATATGCCAACGTATCAACGAATTTAACGTGAAGCTTCAAGGCACGAATAAAACAATTATCGTCATGATAGATCACATTCATGCTTTTGAAGCTAAGCTGTATATTTTCACACACACACAGGAACGATATTGTTACAAGATTAACTACACTATTTTCCAAATTTGAAAAAAAAAAACCAACAATAATTTAGATATACATGAGAAACCAGTCGAAGAAACAGTCACTGACGAATTTATCTCAGTAATTGATTCTTCAATCAATGAATTTTCAGCGAAATTTTCTCTGTTCCAAGAATTATCGAAAACACTCAAGTTTATTTTGTAACCTGATGTGACTTCATTTGATAAACTAAACTGGTCCCAATTCGATTGGTTGGAAATTGAAGAATTTGAAATACAGCTGATTGAAATCGAGTCTTGTTCAATATGGATTCAAAAATTTATTGAAACAAGGAAAGAGTTGGAATTAATTGAAACAGAAAGATTGACAAGCAATATAAATAAAAGCGAGAATAACAAAAACTTAAAAACATAGAATTCGTTGCAAGACACGATTAACTGTTTGAAGAAGCTGACTCTTGTTATTTTAACAATATTTTCATCTAGCTATGCCTGCGAGTATTATATTCAGAGATGAATAACATTAGAGACTCGTTTAGAAACCGTTTGACAGATGATTCCAGTTAAGCATGCATTTTGATAAAAGTAACATCTTACAACCCAAATATAAATTTTTTTTCATCTAATCTGCAGCAACAGAAGTCAAACTAATGTTGTTTTCATTTGAATTACTCGCATTGCTGAGAAATTTCAAAATGTACTTTTTTGAAGTAAATAGTTTTGAATTGAGTCAGTGTATTACGTATTATTATTTTTTCAATAATCACGAAGTCAAAATTATTTCAGGCACGTCTATGACCTCATTAAACATTTTTTTAGAAAAAAAATGGCACGTTGATGCATAAAGGTTCGCCATCCATGGCCTAGGTTTGGCGCAGCATAGCCTACTTTGGCTCTTGCGCCATTAAAACCTACTTTCACTCACTCACCTTGGCCTAGGTTATAGAGTTCCCTGCTATACTCCCAGACACCGGATACCCATTTTAGTCGCATCTTATGACATACGAGAGAATTAATGGGACTATTGTTTCTAACCCTGTCAATACACGAATGATCAATTTCTACACCCTTTGATAACTAACTAGATAAAACAAATTCCTAAACTCGGATAGCTTTAAGATTATATTGTTTGATTCTTTCTCATGTAGGTATCAAGGACAATGCGACAAGATATAATGCAGCTACATATCCATTCAGTGCAATCTCTCCGTCTATTCTAAATAGTAATTGATTAAAATACATTTAATAGAATATTTATGACCAGTGGAATTTTCATGTAGAATAAACAAGATATATTTTTCACTTTTTTGGTACGATATATTACACTTCCTCAGAAATATATTTTTCATTAAGAAAATCCCTAAAATTGTAACTGTCCTTTGCCCACCAAATTTACGACACATTATAACTAAATTATTTCTTTTCATTCTGTTAATCTTAAACATTTCAAATCTTATAAGATTTAATTTACTCGATTGAGGAAAATGACCAAATAAATATATTGGATTTCATTTTTGTTACCAGTTTAACCGTTTTCTCTAGTTTTATTACTGTCTCTTTTAGTTGCTAATGTAAGATTACATATGTATTTGATTTAGCTTTTAAAAATATTTAGTATCTTAAAGTTTTCCTTGGCTTATTACATCGAGTAGGGAATCAGTACCATAAATTCACCCAAAGAACTATCAAAACAGTCCTTCTATAATCACGTTTCCAATCTCAGATGAAAATACTTCCTGCAGCATACAACAACCATGTTGTGACCGTTTAAGTGTGAATATTGTCTTAAAGACTAATAATATTTATTAATCGACATGCACATCTTCTCACTCATCCCGAAGAGGGGACATTTAAATTTCAATATGATTGCCTTCTCTTTAAATAAAAAAAAATCTAGATCATCATCGTCGACTCGCGCTCGACAGTGTCAATTTAAAAGGGAATATTGTAGTAGTCCTTTCAATCCATAAATTCATCTTGTAAATGTGTGGGAAATTATTTTATATTAAATGCTCTTTTGGGAAAGAGGAGGCTAATGGTGGGATTCATCTTTTAAAATTCTATTCATTAGTTAAATTTACATTTCAGAAAAGGTATAGTTTGCACCATAAAAATCAATAAATTTAAATAGATAATTGGACGTGTTTTTTAGTTTATTTTTTGAAAAAACAATTCTTATCATTAATATCTGCAAGCATTTTTAATTTTGGAATCAGTCTAATGAAAAAAATGTACCCTACAACAATTCTAAAAATTATATTCATTTAATCTTGTTGCTTTCAAGTAAGAAAACCTTTTGCCCCAAATTTACGTAGAACCAAACATGAAAAAATATTTTTCGAAAGAAATTTCTTCACACACGGAATTTTTTTAGGAAATTAAATTATGTGAATACTGAGTAATGTATCAATATTACGCATTTTTTTCACAGATTGATCTGACTGCTTGTCAGTAATTTCAATCTGTAGCTCCTCAGTTATTGTGCAGATATGAGAAGTGTTGGGATAAGTGAATGATTTGAATTTAAGTTCAAATTTCTTCGAGTCCTGATAACTTCTTAATACCACATCCTCCAAATTCTACATATAATCCTGATTAATATTAGAAACGCTTTCATTTACTTTTATACAAGATTATTACTAATATCTTGTCATTCGTAGATTTGTATTTTTGAAAGCAATATTTAGAGAGTGAATGTAAAGATTATTGGCGCAAGAGCCAGATGATGCAATGGAATACCAAACAAGATTTAACTGTAGTCTAAACGTAAGAAAATTGAAAAAAGTACAAAAAATGATTGACGGGAATGAGCCACGAAAATAGAGAAGGATCGCTTGGGTGAGTTGGGGGAGCATCACCCGTGATTACCAAAGACAGTAATTTCCATGGGAAAGAAAAAGATCTCTAGGGTGCCTCGGGGTCATTATGCATATACTTACCTCAAGAAGGTTAGTCCCTGAGGTACCCTGATATAATCTCTAGGGAGAGGGTGCTCCACTACACCCATAGGCAGTGAGTACTCATTCTAGTCGCCTCTTACGACAGTCATAAGCCGCTGCGGGACACTAATATCATTTCGGTCACCAAACTGGTCATTTAAATGAAGTAAAGAGAGATTTAGACCTACAACTACGATTCACAGGATTAAAAAGTGAAGAAGAAGTGAAGTTTAGAGGGGTACATAGAACAAACGAAACTAAAATACAGGAAAATACATCGTTTACCCCCCTCCGAAGACAAGAGTTTTAGTTTTTATTAACGTCGTAGTAGGAGCAACATAAGAACAACTTAGGATATTGATGACAGACCTCGTAATTCTGATCCACGGTCAAGTGACGAGGACGATACCAGAGATTTCACTCCCTCTCCTAACTTCCACACCGCGCCAACGGAAGGACTTTGGACCCCATTAAATTTATTGGGAATCAGCCCCGGATACACGGCGGGTCTTTAACGGCCAAGGATCGAACCCGTGTCTGAATGAAAACAGCCGGCCACGAATGTAAAAGTGTAGATATTGAGATAGATGTACAATGAATCGGATTCAAAGAAGAATTTCAGATAATCACTGATAATGACTTGCAAAAGCTGTAAATTTGGAAAAATTCTACATGCGTAATCTTCCACTCAGAAATACTTAAATGTTATGTGTTTGAGTTATGAAGACAAAATCACAAAATTAGACACGTGAACGACCTCGTAGTTTGAACTACACTCTATAAGAAACAAAAAAAAAGAAACGCAAGTAGAAGGAATTGTTCGATGGATACAAAATTTGACGGATAGAAAAACTATATATAGAATAGGAAATTACTTACATTTCAGAAAAAAATGAATGATTTATTTCAGAGTTACATAGTTATAAAGTGACAAGCTCAATAAGATGGTAACCCATTATTAGCCTAGATACAAGCTGCCACATGGCGTGGCTTAGAGTGATAAGGCTCCCTGTTGGTCTCCTGTGGTATTTCTTGCCAATTGTGCTCCAATTGTCCAGCGAGGTCATCAATAATCCCTAGTAGATGCAGTTGACTTCAAATCAAATTATAGACATGCTCGATTGAAGGGAGATCTAGATTGTCAAGAAAGTATTTGACAAGCTGTAAGACCGATCATAGCAACACGTGCTGCGTGTAGTCTGCAATTGTCTTGCTGAAAAATTAGGCCAGGGTATTGCATAAAGAATGGTAGCAAAACAAGTATCAGAATGTAAACGACGTAATGCTGTGCTGTAAATGTCCCTCTTATGACTACTAAAGGGGGTCGGCTATCAAGGAAAACGGCCGGCAGATCATAATTCCTGGTTGAAGGCCTGTGTGGCATGTAATAGTCAAGATAGGATCAGCACGCTGCTCTGGGCGTCTCCAGTCACGTCTTCGATGATCGTCAGGACATAAATGGATGCGAAATCCGTCTCTAAAATCTAGACGTCCTCATTCAGCTTCATTCTAACCTGATCGAGGAAACCACCACAGTAATCTGTCTGACAATTTGCAGCCGTGAGTGACAGGTGGCCTAGCGAACAAACAAGCTTAGATTTTTCTCTATCAGCCGTCTGTGGACGGTCATGGTGGACACTTGTGAGCGGGTCGCACGTCTAAAGGTTGATAACGATTAATCCGGCGTTTTGACAGCTGATCTGAGAATCAGTCAACCCTCCCGATCTGCTGTGGCATATTCTCGATCACTACCATCATTATGCTGAATTTCTGCAAAGGTCCACAAATTCTTTCCTGCATCTTGTAATCGCTTTAATCTAAATGACGAGTTATTCTCCAACTTGCCTCTATCTATCCAATGATATGATCACATTCAAACACCAACAGTTGCTCATATTGAGATCGAATCAGACGGCGAGGCATTTTTTCTGTCGTTGAAAGGTATCCTAAATCGTATTGCAACAAAAAAAATGACCATCAGATTGAGAATCCATCTGATAATCAAAATCCATCAAAAATATGACCATCAGAATGTTCGTTCCGAATGTTTTTGCGTACAATTTTTCATTACAATCGGGCAACTACTTCTTGGTTCGTCGTTTTTTTTTTCCTATTATATAGATTGTATATTTAAAATTAAAAAGTTCGTCACTAAAAGCAATTGTATTGAATGTAAAAGTCACGTTTATAAAAAATAAATAAACCTAAATCTCAGGAGCGAAATTCAGCTTTATTATAAGAAAAAAAATTCCATGTGTTTCGTGTAATTCCAAAAATACCTACCAGTTTTGATACGCTCTTTGTATGCAGTACTACAATGAGATTTTAAATGAAATATATGTATCAAATCATTATTTTTAGTTTTTCAACCAATTCAAACTCGCTTTGACTTACATTGTGTAAGTAGCTACGGGCGTCACGATCCCGAGAAACCTCTTTTTCATGGAGCTCACCGTCTTTAGAAAAAATGTTTGATGCTTTTGTCTGGTACGCTAGCGAACTTTCTCTATATTTTATCCACCTTTTCCACCCTTTCCCACTTGTATCTGTCACTTTTCTTTCGTCTGGAATACAGACAGAATTATGTTTTATTATCAATTACACATTAGGAATTGTTCATTCGATTAATACTTTTTCTAAATTTTCATATGAATTTTTTTTTGCTGAATAATATTGATTAAAAAATCTCTCGTTTTCGGTATCACCTTTTTTCTTCTATGGACAAGCAAGTTTGCCGTATGCTGTGTCTTTTAAGGAAAAATACGGGATAGTGAGGATAAATTTTTTTTTTCGCCAATGCTTCTCTGTAGTCGGATGATAGAAATAAGCCGACTTCTGTTACTCATATGATTGTAAGTCGATTTATGGTTTCTTCTGATACTGTGAAGTCACACTACCATACGGTTATTGCTGCATATAAGGGGGTCACCATGAATCCCTGTCTATTCTTACTTTGAACTAGAGTAACACATCCTGGTGGTCTCCAAATAACTGCATTAACTGATTGTCAGTGGAACAATAAATGTATCGTTCTGCAGACTATGTGTTGTTTGGAAACACAGTACAATGATTACGTTGTAAATTAAATAGATCCAATTCTTTCGTGCTTGAGTAATAACATTATTTTACTAAAAACTTTCACCAATAATGAAGATTTTGCTCATTCGTGGTTACTCTAATTTTCTATTCAAAAAAAAAAAAAATCCTTTACGAAAAAGAACTCTTTAGTTTTAATAAAAAACTTTCTTCATATCTAAACATTTCTCATACCTATTGATTTATATTACTTTTACTGTAGTGTACTGTCTAAACCTGTTTAGTTTAGTTTAGTTTTTTTTAATTAAAGTCGCACTAAAAGAAACACGAGGGCTTTTGGCAACAGAGCTCGTAAATTTGAACCACGGTCAAGTGACGAGGACTACACCTGAGCTGGCACCCCTCTCTCCTAACATCCACACGATGCCACAGGAGAACTTTGGGCCCCGAACATTTTTAACGTGCATCCGTCCCGGCTACACGGCGAGTCTTTGTCGACAAAGGATCGAACCCACGACTGAACGTAACCCGCAGGCCGCTAGTCCACGACCTTGACCACTACGCTACCGCAGCCACACTGTCTAAACCAGAACTCTTATGTTAAAAAAGGAATCTTTTCTATGGACAAAAAATTGTTTCAGCTCTTAACACTTATTGATTTACATTAGTGCTGACGTAGTGTACTTTCTGAGCTTGTACTCATATGCACCCCTGAAACAGAAATCCTAGATAGATTTTTTTTCAGTCATATCCGTCAGGTCAAAATAATAACTGTTAAAAGTAACAATATTAATATTCGTATAAAATACATGATATTAACATTTAACAGTCCTTAGTTATCTAATACTTTATATACACGCATTCATTGGTTCGTCATCATAAATTCGCACGCTTCCGTATCTCCTACAGGGGACATCGGACAAGTTCAATATATGAATCAATGGAACATTCGTTTACGGTTCACCATCTAGAGCATAAATATGTTAATTATTCACAGGCGCCTTTTCTGATTCTTAACAAAGCCTCTGAGTGAAAATAGAAAATGAAATGCAACATGAAAACAGACAAAATACTTCTCATAGATATTCAAGAAAATAAATCCCCTCAGGGGGCTCATCTACCTGAGATGAGTACGGACTTCACAACCCCGAGGTACCTCAGTGATCTTTGTTTTCCTCTTCTTCTTCCCCCTCTTTTTTTCCTGTCATGTGTTTTGCTTTGGGGGGTTTTCCGCTTGATATTTTGTGATATCAAGCGGAAAACAGTTTTCACTAACTCAGGTTCATGATAACTATGTGTGTGTGATAATACTTGTGTTAAAAAAAAAACATAAAAATTAAAAAAAAAAAAATTAAAAATATATAAAAATTAAAAAAAATATTTGTGGTGTCTCTACTAAAACACTAAAAGGCCAACGGCGTATCAATGCCGATTTCCTGCATGCCTAGCTCTGGCAATACGGGGCCCCAGTACCCCTCATGCGGAGGTACCTAGTGGGAGACCGCATGGGCGTGATTGGAAAAGGCCCTGGTTGGGGAAGGGTGTGCGAGGAGATGAGTTGCGTGCGCCGTCGGTTACAGTTTCGGAACGACATCCTTAAAATGTTCCCAGAGGGAGAGCCTTGGTTGCGTGTGGCTGGATGGTGTGACCTCCCTCCGATTGCGAGAAATCCTCCTCGGCTTCGGCATTGGACCTGAGCCTCTGCCTGGGCTCGTAATGGGGCAGGTCACATTGTCCGGCTGAAACGAATCTCTCCGTCGGTTACTCGTTTCCGCGTTAGGAAAGGGTGGGGAGATGGGTCTGGCGGGGACCCATCGAAGTAGAATTTTTTCCGTGAAATTTTTTTTCTTATAAGGCACTATGGATACAACTCAAGGAAAATCGTTTTTGGCTCCCAAAGCAATCAAAAATTCTTTTTTTAATGGTGAAACATAGGCTGACCGCGTGGAACGCCATATTCTGAATAACAACGAAGAGGAACATACTCAGTCTGCAGACGTACGTAACAATTGAAATTTCCGTTTTTTTATAATTAAAAGAGAAACTGAGACTTTTGCTCTAATGTCGCCCTTTTTAATACAAAAAGGAATTCAAGGGATGTTAGGAACTGTCAAAGATTTAAAGAAGCTGCGTTCTGGTGACCTCTTAATTGAAGTCAACAATTCAAAACAAGCAGAACAAGTTATGAAAATGAAGACTTTGGGACCGTATCCTGTAATCACTTCACCGCATAGGAATTTGAATTATTCCCGTGGCGTCGTATCTTCAATGGATTTAATGAATGTGTCCGAAGAGAAGATTTTGGAGAATATGCAAGACCAGCAAGTTTGTGGTGTCCGGAGGATAACGATTAGGAGAGATGGAAAGGTGCTTAATACTAAGAACCTCATCTTGACCTTCTCGAATCCTACCCTGCCACAAACTGTTCAGGCTGCATATCTCCGAATCCCCATCCGACCATACATTCCAAACCCACTCAGGTGTTTCAATTGTCAGCGATACGGCCATTCAAAGAATGCGTGTAGGGGACAGTTGACTTGCGCTCGCTGCACAGCAACAGGACACGATAGTGCTTCCTGTAACGCAGCAGAGAAGTGTGTCAATTGTCAGGGCAACCACTCTGCATACTCACGTTCTTGCCCTAAGTGGACAGAGGATCTCTAGAATAGTGATCATTTCCCTCTCCTGATCTCCCAGGTTCATGGTAGTGGGGTGCGATTACGTCCCCCCACTTACCGCTTCAACCGGGCAGATTGGGATTTATTCACATGGTTAGCGGTTATTACCGGTACAATGGTTCAAGATCAGGATATTATTAACTCTGTCCGAAATGTCACTCTCTATCGTGGACGCTGCTGATGCAGCGATACCGAAGAGTGGAACATCACAGAGGAAGATGAGTAAACCATGGTGGCATAAGGAATGTCAATCCTCCTACAGGGAACAAAAGAAATTGTGGGGTATCTTCAGACGATATCCCACAACTGAAAATCTCATAGTCTTTAAAAAAGCAAGGGCAATTGCTCGTAGAGTAAGGCGACATAGTCAGAGGGAATCATGGATCAGGTATGTCTCTTCCATCACATCGTCTACCATAAGTCAAAAGTTATGGAGAAAGGTAAAAGCTGTAAACTCCCTGTAACGGGAATTTTCTATCCCGATACTGGAATCTGCAAATGCTGTGCATTCTTCACCTGTCGAATTGGCCAATGTCATTGGCCACTCTTTTGCTAGTGTGTCACGCTCCGATTCATATAGCGCTACATTTTTAGCGACTATGAATCGTTCTGAGCAGACACCTATCAACTTCAGGTGTCGGCAACCACTCCCTTACAACTGTGACATTGACATGTGGGAATTCAGAAAGGCTCTGTCCTTATCTAACAATACCAGTCCAGGCTCTGACGGTATAACATACGATATGCTTCCCCACTTGAGCGAGGATTCACTTGTCAGTCTCCTTTACCTATTCAACCGAATATGGAGGGAGCATGTGTTTCCTAGCCAGTGGCAGGAAGCAATCGTTATTCCTATTCTGAAGCCTGGTAAGGATCCAAAGAACCCTCTCCACTATAGGCCTATCGCTCTGACGAGTTGCCTGTGTAAGACGCTAGAACGTATGGTCAATGCCCGTCTCGTTTATCAAATGGAAAAGGATCAATGCATTCCTCCGTTTCAGAGTGGCTTCCGTAAAGGAAGATCCACAGTAGATAACATCCTTCTACTCGAAAGTCAGATTCGTTCTGCTTTCGTACGGAGGAATCATTTGGTTTCTATTTTCTTTGATATCGAAAAGGCATATGACCATACGTGGCGCTATGGGATTTTGCGCACTCTTTACGATTATGGTCTGAGATGCAATTTACCTCTTTTTATTAAAATGTTTTTATCGTTTAGATCTTTTAAAGTACGGGTTGGTAATGTTTTATCCTCATCTTTTACGCAATTTGAAGGAGTTCATCAGGGGAGCATTTTGAGCCCCACTCTTTTTATTTGTCACATTTCTCCCACACTTTCTCATTTACAACCATCAGTTCATGGTTCATTATACGTTGACGATCTGCAGATTTCCTGCGAAAGATCGTCAATGATTATCATTGAGCGACGACTTCAGACCGCAGTCAATAACCTGGTTACTTGGTGTGCAGCGAATGGGCATATTATTTCTGCCAGCAAGAGTAGTTGCGTGCACTTTTGCAGGAAACGGGGTCTCCATCCCGATCCTGTCATTCGCATCCGTAATTCGTCTATTCCGGTCGTCCCTGACGTCCGCTTCCTTGGAGTAATTTTCGACCGCAAACTAATTTTCCTTCCGCACATTTTACATCTGCGGAGGAAATGTGAGAAATCCCTGAATATCTTGAAGGTGTTATCCAACACCTCTTGGGGAGCGAATCGAACTTCATTACTCCGAGTGTATCAGTCGGTGATTCTGTCTCGGATCGACTACGGATGTATCGTCTATGGATCTGCTTGCAAAACTACCTTGCAGAAACTTGACCCAGTCCACCATAATGCTTTGTGAATCTGCTGTGGTGCGTTCCGAACGTCACCTGTGCAGAGTCTCTATGTTCTCTGTAATCAGCTACCTTTGGCTTTGCGGCGCCTGAAACTGTCGCTCTACTATCATTTCAAAATGTCATCTCTGCCTTCTCATCCATCACAAAATATTAATTCCAGCCCGTCTTTAAGGAGACTGTACAGTGCTCGTCCTTCCTTCATCTGGCCTATTTCTGAGAGGGTGAAGGTTTTCATCGAGGAACTCGGCCTACATGACTTGGATGTTCAGCAACGAAATTTTATTAAATTTTCACCTTGGAATATTCCAAGGTTTATATATCATAACCCCTTTGCTTCTTACAGCAAGAGCACCACATGTCCCATTGTTCTCCAGAGGATCTTTGCTTTCCATCGCTGTCAGTATGAGGATTTTATTTTTATATACACGGATGGATCAAAAGGAACTGGATATGTCGGCTGTGTTGTCGTTTCAAACGACATCAGGCACAGTTACCGGCTCGACACTTCCTGCAGTGTCTACACTGCCGAAGCAGTCGCCATTTACTGTGCCCTTAGATTAGTCGAGAAGTCCAGTTCTCGAAAGTTCGACATATATACTGACAGCAGGAGCGTCCTGGAAACATTGGTACATCTTGACGATCGAAGTCATCCTATCGTGGTTGAAATAGCTGGCATTTTTTGCCAACTTTTTAGTCGGTGTTATGACATAAAATTCTGCTGGATACCTAGTCATGTAGGTATTTTAGGAAATGAACAAGCGGACTCTGCTGCACGTTCGGCAACGAATCCTCTGCAGTTTGCGGTCCCATTTGAGGACATACGACGTCACATTATAAATCTCATTCATCAGTCATGGCAGGAATCGTGGAATTTACAAATTAACAATAAATTACACTCGGTGAAGCCGATCATCGGAGAATGACCTGTATTTCCAATGCGAAGAACTGTTGTCAGATTGACTCGCCTTCGCATTGGACATACTCGATTTACTCACAAACATCTTTTGTTTATAGAAGATGCTCCCGATTGTCCTTCCTGTCATGTCCCTTATTCTATTCATCACATTTTAATTGACTGTCCGGTGTTTGATCATCATCGCCGGACTTTTTTTCATTCATCTATTTTAAAACTGTCTGACTTGGTGGGGGAAAACCCCCACCATAATTTATTTGCCTTTTTACGTCATATTGGCCTTTTACACCACATTTGATTTTTAACTTTTTATCTTTTGTGTGTTATTTGTGTTTCTCTTGTGTTTTTAAAGCAGTTACTTTTGAATAGATTTTAACAAGTGTTTGGCGCAGCATAGCCTACCTTGACTCTTGCGCCATAAAACCTCACAGTCACTCACACTCACTCCATCCCGATCCTGACATACGCATCCGTGATACGTCTATTCCTGTCGACCCTGACGTCCGCTTCCTCGGAGTAATTTTCGACCGTAAACTCACTTTCTTTCGCACTTTTTACATCTGCGGAATTATTGTGAGAAATCCCTTAACATCTTTAAGGTGTTGTCCAACACCTCTTGGGGAGCGGATTGAACTTCTTTACTCCGAGTGTATCAGTCGCTAATTCTGTCTCGGATCGACTACGGATGTATCATCTACGGTTCTGCCTGCAAAACTACCTTGCGGAAGCTTGATCCAGTCCACCATAATTCACTGAGAATCTGCTGTGGTGCTTTTCGAACGTCACCTGTGCATTGTCTCTATGTCCTCTGTAACATTTAGCTTCACGGCACCTGAAACTGTCGCTCTATTATCATTTCAAAATGTCGTCTCTCCCATCTCATCCATTACAGACCATTAGTATCAGCCCGTCTTTAATGAGATTGTACAGTGCTCGTCCTTCCTTCATCCGGCTTTTTTCTGAGAGGGTGAAAGTCATCATCGAGGAACTCGGCCTACATGACTTGGATGTTCAGCAACGAAATTTTATTAAATTTCCACCTTGGAATATTCCAAGGTTTATATATCATAACCCCTTAACTTCTTACTGCAAGAGCACCACATGTCCCATTATTCTCCAGAAGATCTTTGTCTTCCAACTCTTTCAGTATGAGGATTTTATTCCTATTTACACTGACGGATCGAAAGGAACTGGATATGTCGGTTGTGGTGTCGTTTCAAACGACATCAGGCACAGTTACCGGCTCGACTCTTCCTGCAGTATCTACACTGCCGAAGCAGTCGCCATCTACTGTGCCCTGAAATTCGTCGAGAAATCCAGTTCTCGGAAGTTCGTCATATATACTGACATCAGGAGCGTCCTGGAAACATTGGTACATGCTGAAGATCGAAGTCATCCGATTGTGGTTGAAATTGCTGATATTGTTTGCCAGCTATACAGCAGGGGTTACGTTACAAGATTCTGCTGGATACCTAGTCATGTAGGTATTTTCCGAAAAGATCAAGTGGACTCTGCTGCACGATCGGCGAACGATTCCTCTTCAGATTGCAGTTCAATTTGAGGACATTCAAAGCCATATTTTAATGCTCATTCATCAAACATTGCAGGATTCGTGGGGTCTGCAGATAAATAACAAATTACACTCGGTGAAGCCGATCATCGAAAATGTCCTGTTTTTCCAATGCGAAGAGCGGATGACAGATTGACTCGTCTTCGCATTGGACATACTCGATTTACTCACAAACTTCTTTTGTTTGGAGAAGATGCTCTCGAGTGTTCTTCCTGCCATGTCGCTTACTCTATTCATCATTTTTTAATTGACTGTCTGGTGTTTGATCATCATCGCAAGACATTTTTTCATTCATTAGTTTTAAACCTGTCGGACTTGGTGGAAACCCTCCACCATAACTTATTTGTTTTTTTAAAACACATTGGCCTTTAACACCAAATTTGAATTTTAATGTTTTAACCGTGTTATAACTACCTTTTTTGTGTTTCGTGTTTTAGAAATTATTTATTTTAATTGGTTTTAACAAATGTTTGGCACTGCTTAGCCAATTTTTGTCTCTTGCGCCATTAAAACCTACAGTTACTCACTCACTCACTCACCCATTCAATACACCACAAAACAAAAGAACATTCAATCGCCAAATATTTAAAGTAAAATGGATTATATAAAAAGTGGAACGCTACTCATGATAAACTATCTGGTTACGACTGTGTTACAGAAATTTTGCGTATACAAGTAACAATCGAATGTTTCGTGTACTATAATACATACTGCACTGTACTGTAAGATTAAATGACTTTTTCAATAAAATTTTAGAAATTTATTGAAGAAAAGAATATTTGCTGATGTACGTTAGACATGTCGGGAGCCAAAGTCCTCCTTTTGGTATGGTGAGGATGTTAGGGGAGATGGGTGCCAGCTCAGGTGTCGTCCTCGTCACTTGACCATGGTTCAAAATTACGAGGTCCGTCTCCAATAGCCCTCGTGTTGCTTCTAGTGCGACGTTAATAAGAACTAAACTAAACTAAAACTACCACGTGCAGATTTGCCACATACACACGTAATACGCACAATACGTAAACGATTCAATACGACATATATGTGTTAAAAGTATTAGACTGCTACTTCCAAAATATGAATGGAATGATAACAATTATTAAAAATTTATTTATTCGCATATTGTTCATATAATAATGCTAAAAACTAATTGAAAACCCCAGCTAAATATTGGCTTCTTTTAAATAGTTTAAAACAGAATTCGTACCTAAAAATAATTTTTTATCGTACTGGCATAGTACTTTAGTGTAATGTTAGTAGGTTGTGTATTAAAATATTTTTTTTCATTCTTTTAAAATATATATACAAGTTACAAATGTAACTGTAACTATGATAGAAATTATTGAAAAGCGTTCACAAGATTCAAAATCTGCTCAACTCGGATTTTTTCTGTCTTTATGAAAGGTTCGTTCATTAGTAGTAAGTCTTATAGAAGAAATATAAGAGAATACTACTTGAAGAATAAATACTTCATATCCTAATTTTGCAGAACTTTAGAATAATTTTAATACTTACGTTAAGGTATCCGTACACCTTTAAAACGTCATTTTTGTCAAAATTTTCGATTTTCTAATTTTAACATCAGTTTAAATTTTAAACTTTTTTCTTTCTAATAGTGTTTGAATTTTGCTTATACCTTATTTAGAACTTAAGTTACAGGGATTTGAATTTTACTCGTTAGCTGATTTTTGAAACCGGAAGTGCATTTCTGCAGACAGGAAGTTGGAAGAAATGTTTGTTTACATTTTTATTTTTCGAAATATCTTTTATATGTACAATGGTACAAAATAAATAAATTTTAAAACATGAATCTGAATTTTCAGAATGTTTGAAAATACATTTGGCAACAGGTTTTTAAATACATTTTTATCTTGAATCTGGCAAGAAAAGAGAATCGTTATTGTTTGTTTACATCTGTTTTGGTTTCTGTTCTCATTCTTATAAGTTTCTGATTAAGATTGTTTTTATTGTTGAAAAGCTCAATTTTTTTCGTTTAAAATGGGAAATTCAAAAAGGAGAATTAGTGTTAAAAGAAAAAGACAATTTCGTGGTAATGGTTTTACCAAAAATGATAGCAAAAATAGTACTGTAACTGCTAATGCCAGTTCTTCAAAATTGAACCTTTCTGCCATTCTAGATGAAGAAATTGCTGAATATGAAAATAAACCGCTAACCGGCAACATAATTATTGACATAGAACTCCTTCTATGCTCAATTTTACAACTTTGTTGCCCCAAATGCTTCCACGATGGTTTGCTGTTACATGAAGACTCGAGGTATGGATTGTGCTCAAGTTTTGCAATAAAATGTAAGCATTGTGACTTTTGCACAGGATTTTCCAGCTCGAAGAAAACATTAAACTATCCTGAGGTAAATGAAAGATTTGTTTATTATGCCATGAGACAAATTGGGAAAGGTTTTTCTTCTATATATAAATTATGTGCTACATCAAATTTACCCAGGCTCAGTAAAACTGCATACACCAATCATGAGAATAAACTTATGTCTGTGATTTCAGAAGTAAGTGAACTGTCGATGCAAAAGGCAGCTAAGGAAGTTTTGAATATTCATTCATCTAAAAATAAATTAGCTGAATGCGGTGTTTCTGTCGATGGAACATGGAAGCGTAGAGGTTACACTTCTATGAATGGGTGTGTTGCTGCTTTGTCAATCGACACTGGCAAAGTAGTGGACATTGAAATAATGTCATCATATTGTCCGACCTGCAGAAAGCTTTCGAAAATGCCTAAAGGTATTGTATCCGAGACGCTTGAAGCAGATCATGTGTGTCGAAGCAATTTTAAAGGTTCCTCATTAAAGATGGAAGCTGTTGGCGCAAACAGGATCTTCAAACGATCAATTGTGAAACGAGGTTTGAAGTATTCACACTATTATGGAGACGGGGATTCTAAAGGCTTCATCAGCGTGAAAGACACATATGGGAAAGATAGCGTAACTAAACTGGAATGCATTGGGCATGTTCAGAAAAGAGTAGGTGCGAGATTGCGCAAACTGAAATCCAAAAATAAAAGTTTATCTGGTAAAGGTAAACTTACCGATTCGTTTATTGACAGATTGCAAAATTACTATGGAATTGCTGTTCGAAGTAATGTTGGCAATCTACTCAAACTTCAACAGAACGTCATTGCGGCCTTGTACCACTGTGCATCGAGTGGCAAGAAACCCATGCATGGACAGTGCCCTATCGGGAAAGATAGCTGGTGTTATTATCAGCGAGCACTGTCATGCGGCAAAAAGCCCAAAGAAAAATATAATGGCTTATCCAATGATGTATTAAATTTAATTAAACCTACATATTTAGAACTGTGTTCTAAAGAACTTCTGTCAAAGTGCCTTCATGGTAAGACACAGAATGCCAATGAATGTTTTAATGGCATAATTTGGCAGAGGGTACCGAAAGAGGTTTTCGTGTGCCTTAAAATTTTAAAATCTGGTGCATTGGATGCTGTTATACAGTTTAATGATGGGTACAAGGGTTGTGTTGAAATTTTAAGGAAATTAAATGTAACGCCTGGTTATTTTACCTTAAAATATTACAAACACCTTGACAGTTGTCGAATTTTTGATGCTGCACGTCATTCAACACCAAATGTAAAGCAGCGTCGAAAAATACTCAGAGCTCTTAGGAAAAAAAAATTAATGTATTAGAAAGCAAAGAAGGTGTTATATATAAATCAGGGGCATTTTAAATATATTTTATTCTGTTTATTATTAAAAATTGCAATTGAATGTTTGGTTTTGATTTTTCTCAAAATGAGTTTTCTTGACATATTTACATATGGCAACGTAGATATCAGAAAAAGTTATGAACCAAATTAATTGAAATTTTGCAAGTGTCTTCCTTATACAATTTTTAAGGGCCCCTACCACTTTCATGATTATAAAATTGATATATTTTTAGTAACAAAGGTGTAAATCATGTATTGTTGTAACTTTTTTATGATTTTTCATTGTTATTTGACTCGAAACACAATAAAAATTATTGTAATGAGATTTTCATCATGAAAGTAGTACCAGCCCCAAAAAATGTTATGATGAATAAGATAAAAGTTACAGAATAATGATATTTTTGTTTATTTTTGAGTTATGAGCGTTATTCTAATAATCAATTTATGTACTATTTTCACTATGTTTTTCACTCCAAAATTTTTTTTGATTTAAAAGCAAATTATTAAGTGTGTTTTTCATAGTTTTAGGTTATATTTTAGCATAAAAAAGTATTTTTATAACAAATATCAATGTATTTCAAAAGATTTTCTTCGAAGGTGTACGGATACCTTAAATTTGACAATACTTAAAATGACCGTAACGTCTCAAGCGAAGGTGTTACTTCCCACTTTTTAGTAAATTAAATTCTTATTGATCAACGTCACAGTTTCTATTTGAAATAATATTACATAGATGAGTAATAATTTTAACTCCTAATTCTTCAATCTGCTACAAGAATCTGTAAAAAATTATATTGTACCTTGGATCCATTGCAAGAAAAAATATAAAATAACTCTGACATTATTTATGATTAATACAAATCGGAAAACAAACTGCCAACGAAAGAAAATTAACATTACAACGTTTCGGCATTTAAGCAGATTCATACCACTCGAACTAATATTTTGAAACCATGCAAAATTCCAATTTCTCCTTTTAGTAATCCAGGATCATCAAAGCAAATTTATTTTTCAAGAAACTCTTCAGTCAAGTACTTTTCAAATTTTTGACAACTCGAAAGTGAAGGTATTTCACGTTTAATGGAATTATTCAAGTAACTCTTTTAATTATTCCGGTTCAGAATAAAGTAAAAATACTTTGTTTGATAAGGAACCAGCAAGCATGTTTCCGAATTATCCACAATCATTGTTAATTGAAACTTCTACGCATTTCACTCAACAAAAAAGTTCCGTCTTTAATCTCGGAGTAATATCAAGTTAATTTAATGAATCTAGTATGGAACAATCCAATTCTGGAATCCATTATCCCGAAACATTCTCGAATGAAAGCATATCGCAATATGTGCATCAATCAAGCATACCTCTAAATTATCAAGGATCAATATCAAATGAATCTTTTACATATTTTACGCAACAAGAGCCAGTGTATGATCAAATAACAACCTCAGGTGAGAGTGTTTCCAATGGTAACGAACAGTCCAACTCATATTTGAACTATCCTGGATAAATGTTTAGTGAAAATAATTCGAGTTCTATGCAACAATCAAGCTCATTCTTGCATGTCACCGGTTTAAAATCAAGTAAAATTATTTCGAATGATAGGCATCTCTCAAGTATACCCCATAATTATAAAGGCACAATATCAAATGAATCATTAACATATTTTACTCATGGAAAGAATTCACTGTATTATCCTGTAGAAATCATAAGTGTAAGTAATTACTGTGGTACAGATCAATCCATCTCGTACTTGAATTACCCTGGATACATGTTTCGAGAAAATAATTCAAATTCTACGCAACATTCAATCTCATCACTGCATAAGTCAATTTCAAACTCAACTGAATGTGCATCCTATGACATGTACGCGGTGAATCCAGCATACAATCTTGGAGCCCGCACAAAGAAAAACATTTCCTCTGATATTAAAATCCCGAACTCGTGTTTTACTAATATGGAATATAATTTAACAGGATATATGTCTCGTGATACGCAAAACCTCAGCTCCTCTTTTAGTTATCAAGAATCACCATCAAATGATAACATTTCCTTCGAAAATCATCAAACACAGTCAGCGTCGGTACATCCAGAAACGACTTCAAGAACTAAAGATATGCTAAATTCTTATAGTTCCTCAAATTATCCAAGAACATTGACGCTTAAAAGTTATCCCTGTGATAATGAACAATCAAATGGATCATTATTTTACCCTGGTTTCACCTCGACTGAAACTGGATCTAGTGATACGCAATACTCCCAGCCAATTTCAAATACTTCCAGTCTAAATTCTGGTGAATATATATCCCATATTATACGAAACACAATATCAGTATCCGAATATCCCCAAACAATGTATCAGGAAACGATATCCCGTAATACGGAAAATACGAATTCATCCTTTAGCATTTTTGAATCTTGTTCAAATACAAATAATTCTTTCAATTTGCTACAATCAGACTCAGCCTTCTATCATTCAGACTCGAACTTAAGGGAAAATGATTCCCGTGATATGCAACCTTCGAGTTCATCAATTTACACAACAGAATTACAGAAGAATTTTAATAACTTACTTGAAAATCAGAATTCAAGAACTTCCTATTTATGGAACGGATTAACATTGAATAATAATTGTGAGATTGAATCATCGCAAGATTCATATAACTATGATAATATTTCAATAAGTAAGGGTTTGGACAAAAGTTACGCAAATGATACTGAGTTTCATGATTTTGATAAAAATAATAACAAAACACCACAAGCATATTTAAAGGAAAGAAATAAATTTGAGTTAACACAGAAGGAAAATGGTTCATGGCAACGCATTTTTGGTGATATGGATATCTACAAGAGCAAAAACAATGAGCGTACGTCTGAGAATAAAATATTCGCTCAACAACTAAAAATTTCAAACGGTTTACAAAATAATCTACAAAAAGGAACATTTGAATGCGAATTTTGTATCAAAAAGTTTAGAACAAATGCAGGACGAATCAATCATCGTCTTTCTCATACAGAAGAACTCCCATTTGCGTGTGAATACTGCAAAAAACGTTTCAAAATATCACACGAACTAACAATACATCGTCACACTCACACTAGAAAGAAGCCATATAAGTGTGAATGCTGCAATAAAAGTTTCAAATCATCATATGACCTGACAACACATCGTCGTACTCACACTGGAGAGAAGCCTTATAAGTGTGAATACTGCAAAAAAGGTTTTAAGGCAAAAAATGTACTAACAAAACATCGACGCATTCATACTGGAGAGAAGCCATATGAGTGCGAATATTGTAATAAAGGTTTCAAATCATCAGGTGAACTAACAGAACATCGTCGCCTTCACACTGGAGAGAGGCCATATAAGTGTGAATACTGCATTAAAAGTTTCAAGACTTTATATGCCCTAACAATACATCGTCGCACTCACACTGGTGAGAAGCCATATGATTGTGAATACTGCAATAAAAGTTTCATATCATCAAGTGAACAAACAAAACATCGTCGCACTCACACTGGAGAGAAACCATATAAATGTGAATATTGCAATAAAAGTTTCAGAACGTCATCTTACCTAACAACACATCGTCGCACTCACACTGGAGAGAAACCCTACAAGTGTGAATACTGCAATATGTGTTTCTCTACATCACGAAGCCGTGAAAAGCATCACGTGACTCACACTGGTGAGAGCATATAAATGAAATTATTATGATCTTCGCTTCAATGTAAAAGGTAATTTTGAAACCCATTGTCAGGTAAAGACTAGATAACATTTATTTGAGTGTGTATATTGCAACATTTCCAGAATAAAAATAATATTTCGCAACATCGTCGGAAATGTCAAATGCCAGAGATAATAATTAAGAATAAGTATTTATGAGACATTTTTCTTATAATCAGTTTTAAAACAGACCATTTTTGATTTCATATTTACAACCATCTTAAATAAGTGCTTATTCAGTGTGCTTTGATTCGA
This sequence comes from Nephila pilipes, assembly GCA_019974015.1. Taxonomy (NCBI): domain Eukaryota; kingdom Metazoa; phylum Arthropoda; class Arachnida; order Araneae; family Nephilidae; genus Nephila; species Nephila pilipes. Next base: position 216,025 of record BMAW01078079.1, on the reverse strand, counting down.
AGCGATAAATACATAAGAAACATCATGAGGCAATTTTGTAATTCATAGATCTATATGAAAATATAAACAAGAATAAGTGACCCATACGAAAACAAGGATGTAAAACTTAATCATTTTCAATTGTACTACATAAAAATACTTTTAGAAAATCATTTTATTATATGGGTTTATATGAAAGAGCAAAATTATAAAAATTTTATTATCTTTATTTTTATGTGTTTGCCAGTGGATTTTTTCTATGCTTTTCAAGATAAATCTATTTATTTTAATAATTTTTGTATAGTTTCTTAAAATGTTTGTATTTTTAATATTTATTTTGACTCTGCATACATTTTGCTGTAGTGTCTGTAACAGTATTTTGAAAAGAATACTTTGCATTGTAATTAGACATTCTTGTACTTTTTATGCATGTTTATAAAATAATACATTATGAAATTAAAGATTTTATTTAATATTTAGTGGTAATAAATTAGATTAAAACCTGTAATCTGGAACAGAAATTGATTCACGTATATCTCGTTAAGGAAGAAGTAATAGAAGAAGCGTATAAAGGAATTTAAATGCCGAAATTTAGTTTTAAATGAAAAAGTTAGGTTTTTATTATGTACTTTAAATTCACCAGAATATTTTAAAATGTTTCAAAACATTTATCTATTTAAAGAAAATTTAACACATTATTTTAAACTGTACTTTAATTCTTTCTTCTTAATATCAACAAACAATTATAATCGCAGAATATTTTAAAAAAGTATTGTGTCATAAAAATAACTATATATTTCTTACTTTCGGATTTTACCGTTTAGTATAAAATACGGGGAAATTTTTTTATTTTCAAAATGTATTAATATCTTAGACTGAAGCAGCAAATGAGCTATTTTAGATAGACCAGTTAATTTGGAGCCTCGTTCAAATTATGTCGATAACACACTTAATCTGCCACAGTGCCTTAAGAATTTCAACACCTAATTCATATGTAGAAAGGTGTGATCAAATAAAATATCACATATTATAATGTTATTCTTTTATACATATTTTTATTCTGGAATTTTTCCGTACATAAAACTCAGGTGAGCGCAGTAACTGAGTGGGCATGATCACGATATCATGACCTGCGTTATAATGTACAAACTCTTCCGATGGAACGGAAAAAAACTGTACAAAGAATTCAATAAACTTAAGAAAAGGAAAGATATATTATTGATATCGCTATGGTTAAGTTGTGAGGTTGGATGCAAATTCCCAGGGCCTGAATTTAGTAAGCGACTAGCTTTGAATCCCATGCATAAATGTTATGCAATTTCTTTTCTCTTTATTTTTCTAAATAGTTATAACTCCACTTGACCAAACATTTTCATTTCATGAAGTAAGGGCTTAACCAATGATATATTTACTTCTTATCTAAAATATAAACAATTTCTTCTTTTTAATTTCATTAAAGTGCATTCCAACACAAGAAAATGAAGGTTAGTATTCACAAAATTTAATCAATACCCGACTTTTTAAAAATAGTTTTAAATGTTCTATAATGATTTAATTGTGAGTTTAAAATACTTTTAATAGTTGAGAATAAAACATAATTACGCAGAAACCGCTTTTATATTTTCATTCTTTCAGATCATTTTTATTGCACAGAAATAGATATAATAGTATTATTTGATGAAAAAAATAGAAATTTCATAGGATTAACATTACGTTCACAAAATTAATATAACTATAAGAAAGGAAAATTCAGGGCTCCACGAGAATCACTTTTGAAACAGAGCACTTTCTTTTCTTTATGCTGCAATTGACTTGGCATGACAAAGTATTAAAATCATAAAAGGGATCGAATTAATAAAATTTACAGAAAAACATGGAATTAATATATTCCACATATCTTAGAAATCCTAAAATTATCTATTTTATAACAGATATATTAATTATTTTTGAAATTATAGTTAAAGTAAATTTAAATAAATTTCTAATTCATGTGAACGTAACATTATCTATAAACTTCCATCTGATTGAGTAATTAGTATTTACTTGCAAATAACTGAAATTATCGTGAGGTTGAATCAAAATTTTACAATTCTTTTTTTTGTTCAAAAATTTGGATATTTAAAGGTTATTTATAACTTAATAAAAGTTAAACTGGAGATTTAATTAAAAAACGCAACATCCATTGTAAAGCATTCTTTTTCCTGTAATTAAAATCAAAATACCAAATCATTGCCGAAATTTTTATTGCAGTAATTGCAGCCAAATGGTTAAATTTGAGTTATTGATTTAAATTTAAAAGTTTAGAAATCGTATTTTATATTTCATGCTAAATAAAAATCTGATGTAAAACATTTTTTTTTTTATTCAAACTGCAACATTTTATCTAAAAAGAGTTTATCACAAAATAAATTAGTCATGTAATATTGTAATAATTTACAAATATACAATCCGTTTTTTTTTTTTTTTTTTGGTATTTCTTATGTCAAAAGGACATAAAAAATACCTGCAAATGCAACATTGCTCTAATACTTCTTTGTTAAATGTATAAAGATGAAAACCACTCTATACATTTCTTATTTAGAAACTGCAAAACCAATTTTTTAAAGTTCTCTCACACGTAATCTCGAGCTATAGTTTCATCAACCACACAAACAATCAAACTATAACAAAATAATATGTTCATGTTTATGCTGTGGATGTTAGGAGAGAGGGGTGCTAGCTCAGGTGTCGTCCTCATCACGTGACCGTGGTTCAAAATTAAGAGGTCCGTCGCTAATAGCCCTCTTGTTGCTTCTAGGGCGACGTCAATAAAATATAAACTATAATCAACACTTTTACCGGGAATGACAGAATAGATCCACTGTAGCTCATGCGTGTTGTAAGAGACGACTCAAATGGGTACCCAGCGTCTAGGGGTATAGCCGGACACTTTGCCTCTGAGGAAAATATCTGGGGAAATGAGGGTGAGTAAGTGAGTGAATGTAAAATTTATTGGCGCAAGGCCAGATATGGCTATGCTGCATCAAAAAAGATTAAACTGTGGTCCAGACGTGAAGTTGAAAAAAAAGGTAAATAGTGGTGGACAAGAAGGAAGGTCGAAAAGAGAATAGGGTCTCTAGGGTATCCCGGGGGTTCGTCACCAAAGTCAGGAAACCCCATGGAAAAGAAAAAGATCACTAAGGTGCTTTGAGTCATGATGCCCTTACTTACCTGAAGACAAGTCCCTGAGGTCCCATGAAATAATCCCCATGGGCACTGTGCCTGGATATATCCCCAGAAGCTGTGTACCCATTTGAGTCAACTCTTACGACATGCATGAGCTACAGTGGGATTATTCTGTCCTTCCCGGTCACCACACGGGTCAGGGGAACTGAGTCATTGCCTTCTTTAGGTAAATACGGGCATCAAAAACCCGTGGCATTTGAATGATCTTTTTCTTTCCTAAGGAGTTTACTGCCTTTGGGGAATACGGAATACGCGCCCCCCTGTTACTCTATCCATCCTCCTCTATTTTCGACCCTCCTTCTTGTCAACCAATTTTTGCCTTTTTTTTCCAATTTCTTCACGTTTAATCACAGTTAAATCTTGTTTGGCGCAGCATAGCCATATCTGGTTTTTTCTGTAATAAACTCTTTACACTCACTAACACTCTCATCTATATTTTTACATTGAATCGCTTTCATTCAGACAATACTCATATCTTATTTAATATAGCCTTCGAAACCCTAAAATAAAAAACTTCGTTTCCAGCATCTCCTCTTAAAAATTGCTGCATCTCCTGTCTTTGAAAACCAAACCGAGGAGTTGATCTGAAATTAAATGGCCATACAATGGGATCATTTCCAAAGATTGCTATACAAATTTAACTATCACCCCCGAATAAGTGTAAAAATATCGAAACATGAAACTATAGAAGAATACATTCATTATGTCATCGACGAAACATAGAGGCGTTTGAATAAACTTATGTTTTAAAAGACAACTAAAGTTGCACGTTTTCAATAATATTTTTGAATTGAATCACTCTTTTATATTCTATTTGCTTACAAGAATTTATATATTACTTTATTTCTATAACAAAATTTTAAAATTAATGATATTTTCTTATCAATTTGTACTTCCGACACAACACTATTTTTCTCGAAACGGTGTATTTTATGTATGTGATTAATTTATTGCGAGTGTTTTTTTTAAAAAAATGACAACTTCAGGATACTAATTTACATATCCTTGTCAAAGCATTGATTAATTTTGTTCTTGAGCCTTATAACCCACAGTCACTCTCACTGTCAGAAATTTACATGTTTACGACTTGACATAATAAGCCAATTTCATTTTGAAATTATTATATCACATATATTTTGTTCTGAAAGTAAACTCGAATTTTTAATATAACATAGCCTAACCAACCTATGCCGCAGTTGCCTAGAGATCATGGTCATGGATTCATAGCTATCAGTTTTTTTTAGTCGTAGATTGGAAATTTGACACCTCTAAATACCCGCCGTGTTTCCGAATTTGATGCACTTTAAATGTGCCGATGCTGAAAGTCATCTCGTTAACGTAGTGGTGAAGTTTGGAAAATAGATGAAAGTTACATTGTCATCCTTGGCAATGGACCGAAGCGCAATATTACGAGGTCTTTCATAAAAAGCCTTTGTACTTCTATAAAAACGTTAATAGAACTAACTGACACTTGTTAAGAAGAAGAGGTTTTTCAAGAGAGCGTGTTTAATGTCAATCGTTTCTTATTAAAATGGACAATGTTTTTTAAGACTTCCCTCTGTGAGTTACAGCTTATATTTATGTTGACAACCTGCAAATTCCTAGGAAACGGAAAGAAATCAGTATTAAAATAAGAAAGGAATCTGTTTTACTACAATAGACCAATAGCAAAATTGAGAATTGGACAAAAGATAATAGTTCCCAATTCTCTTCAACAAATATATTCTAGTGTTACTTTTAATCGACAAATGAGGGTTCATTCTTATCCAGACACGTATCGTAATAATATTTTAATCACCATTGTGGATGAAAAAAAATAATAATTCATGACTCAAGTGAAAGCATTTCCTTTGATCTGCAGCATTCAAACTCATTCTCTGTTCATCCAGAATCCGCCTGAAGTGAACGTATATCTCATGATATTAATTCACTTCTTGATATGCATTTATACCTTTGGGGACATTGTAAGAATTCTAAATTCCTATTGTTAACAGAGGTGAAGTATTTCATATGTAATCTAATGGTTGTTGTTATGAATATGATAAACATGACTGTCTTATAGAATTAGATTTGGTAAAGGGATTGTAACCACCTCTAGATCAAGTAACAATTATTTTTGTTTCAAAATTAAATGAGAATTGGACACGTTTCTGTTTAGTTGAAATAATTTTAATTTAATCACTTCCAATCTGTTAAGGAATAGCGATCAACATTATATGAGGTGCATAAAATATTTAGGAATATTTGTGAAAGTTGCAGAGAAGAGGAAATCAAATTGCCATTCTAATATACTTTGCGATTCCTGTTTATTGCGATTTTCATCTCTTTTTCTAACAACCATATGCCCTACTTTTGTCACTTCTTATACATTCACAAATGACTTTTCAGCTGAACATATTTTCATATTTGCCTGACTTTTAACTCTATATACTTAGAAAAACTGAGTAAAGTATTACAATAAAATAACAATAAGGCTTAATACTATGCATAAAAGGTCGCAATGTCTTATAAAATTATTAAGAATCCATGCATTATCTATTTTTTACATTTTGGCCAACAGTAGGCTAAATTTGGATTAATAATAATCAAGTTTAAATTATTCTGATTCTAAGCTAAAATTGCTCATTAAAATATTTTTAAATTTTTAAAGTTTTGATGAGCACAGATTTAGCATAGAGATATAGATTGCATGAAAAGAAATCTGGCTAAATTGCACTGGGTGGTAGAAGGGAAGATAATTAACAATATCTTACATAATCACATGTTGCTGGAGAACGATTCAAAAATAAGGATATGCAATGTATGGGCGTTGTGATGGCATAAGATATAATTTCATAATTTTATCTCTATTCCATTTTACACGAATTTCGAGCTTACTCATATTATACGTAGCATTATGCTAAAATCGGAAACAGATGAATTATTTTCCAAAATCTAAAAATATCATTAAATAGTTTGCAACATTTTAATTGGCATTTACTTCAGTTTTAGTTTTCAAACATTTATTAGATACCAAAGAATAAATGTTGTGTTTCTATATGATAAAATTTATTAATGTCTTTATTTTATTTTATTTCAGCTAAGCCTTATCAGATATTGTCCGAACTTCCTGTATATTGAGTTTACATGGTTAGTAAAAAAAAATTTCCTTAAAATTAAATTACATTAAAATAAAACTATCTATGTCTATGTGTTGTCAAATGTATCTGATAAGAAAATAAAATAAAATATTTCACCCTGGTGCAGATCTAGTTTAAAATTTAAGAATGCATTATATATTTTATTAAAAAAAACTCAGACACAATTAAGATAATTTTTTTCAGCTTTTGAATGGTTTCATTTAGCAATTTCAAGATTTTTAAAAGACATAAATTGACGATTCAAGGTTACAGAAGAATCTCTGCAGATTATTTCAATAATTGATAATTCCGTTATATCATTTTATGAGTTGATAGAAAACATCTAAGCCAACAATTTACACCATACTATGCGTAGGTGGAGAGCAAGAGTTGGACCGCTAGACCAGGAATTGGCAAAGTGGACTATATCAACCCCCGGGGCTCTATATAGTATAATTAGGGTCTAGGGGGTCGATGAATGAATACCAATGCTATTCAATCGCAAATTTATTGACAGCACCACAATACGTACAATTTTTGTTTGGAATGCCATTTGTAATTAGTTACGATATAATAAGTATAGTTTTTGTAATAGATTATAGCTTATTTAATTTTTATTCCTACGTATTATTTAAAATAATTATTTATCTTTTCTTAACGTTTAAAATGTGTGTGTTTCTGATGGGTTCTCACTCTCAAACTTGCAAGAAATTATTCTTATACTGTTTTGTTACAAGATGGCCCAAATGAGAGAACAACCTCTTAAATCATGATTGTTTGATACGTTTTGCGAGAAAAATGATGAACTATCAAACCCACTATAATTACACACCGAAATACAATAGTTGTCAAGAGGTGCATGCTTACAAAAACTTGTTTAATTACTTAGAATTACAGTGACATAATTACTTACGGAAATTAATCCAGCCTTAAGTGACAGATTGAATAAAAGAAATAAAAATAAAAACAATATTTCTTATTTGGCCGATGTATTTGCAAAGTTCAATGATATTCAAACACGTCACAAAGGAAAAGATATTATATCAATTCAAGCACGAATAATTATCTTAAGGTTTCAGGATAAATTATTAAACATGTTTAAGTCTTCATTGTTACTTGTAGGTTTTCAATAATTTTGAAATTTACGACAGTTTGGTTATGCCGACGTATAATTGGAAATACATACATATAATCTCCAAAAATAAAGAGATGATTTTGAATTACGCTTTGGATATATTGAAAATATAAAGATTGGACAATCGTGCCATTTTCACTCAAGTCAAAAATAATGACAGTCATTTGCAAGATGAATTCTTTGAATTATTAGTTTAACTTCAAGAAAAGATGCGTTGTAATAATAAAACTGTGAGTAAATTTTGTATGAATATAAATATTACAAAAAAATACCCGAAACTTGGGAAAAAAAGGTTCTTCTCTTTTTAATTACATTACCAAGTTCATGTAGAGTTGAACCTTGTTTCAGTCACGTTCATTCTGTTTTAGAAAAAAAAAATAGGAATAAATAGAATATGGAGCTCCGATACGAAGTAAGACAGAAATTAACAAAAATTTAAATGAGTTTAGAAGCGCATTCTTCTCATTGATTTATAAAAAAATTGATTTTATCAAAATAAAAAGATAATTTTAAAGAAAAAAATAACTGTTTCTTAAATCATTTGTTTGCTTAAGAAACAGGTAAGGTTTTTTTTTTTCAACATTTTTATAGAAGTAGTCTATAAGATAATTTTAAAATTTGGGGGTGGGGTCGATGATCAAAAGAGTTTGGTTGTCCCTGTGCCTGACGGTGATATAAGGATAGCATATAGTACGATATTTCTTACACATCGTGATTTCTACCGTGGTTTACAGGAGGCATTTTCAATGTGCAAGTAATCATGAAAAGACCCTACCTTTCAAAAACCATGGCAGAAATATGCCATGTAAGTAAACTCATCCACCATGTTTTCCATTACAGCTCCGTCTAGCGATTCACCGCTTGCTCTCCGCTTATGCATTGTATGGTGAAAATATTGTGTATAGACCTGTGCTCACCCATTAAGTTTTTTTCCGATTTTAAACATCCTTTATATTATCAATTTTGAATGCAATAAAGTCCTTCTACGATATTACGAAATACGTTAAATGATAAGGAGCAGATTCTGAGGAGTTATATTTTTTCTCAGATACTTAAAAATATTTTTAAGGACAAATTTTAATTAAAAATTTAAAATATAATCTTTTAGGCATAAAATTGAATAAATAAAACGATTTATTTAAATATTTTAAGGAACAGAATAAGTTTCATGATGCTTCAAAAAAAATTTGAGACATGTTCGATAAACGGAGAAAAAATCTCTAATTACGGAGTAACATTCATTAACAGTTGTTCTTTCGTGAAATATAACCTGTTATAGACCTGAGGAATTCTTACTTTCATCCTCAAACACAGATTATTTTATTTTTTGAATGAAATTAGCTCATTCGTAAATGCATAAAAATGAAATTTTTGCAGAATTATATTGGGCTCAAATATTTGATATTTTTTTTATTTTTTCTAGATACCTAAGTAGTTATTCTTTTAGATAGATCACTTTAGACGTACTACATCACTTTTCAATTTTTTTATGTTTTGCTTCAATTTTAATTACATTTAGCTTAAATATATTCAATTTAATAATTTTTCATTTGCTTTATTTTTTTTTAACTTTATGTAACTCATATAATATTCAATTTAAGAATGTATCACTTGCTCTATTCTTAATTATATTTAGCTTAAATACATTCATATTTAATAATTTATCATTTGTTTTAATTTTAATTATCAGTAGCTGACATAATATTCAGTTTAATAATTTATCGTTTCCTTTAATTTTACAATCGGAAAAGTTTATTACATTCTAATTCTCGATATTTCATCGTTTACTTTAATTATTATATTTAATTTGAGTTATTTAATAATAATAATAATAAAAAAAATCTCACCTTGGGTGGCTGAATCCGTTTTTTGCAAAACCTAGCACATAATTTTATTTTGAAAATTGGAAAACCAATAAAAGAATCGTTAAAAACCGTACAAAGATATTTTTTTATGAATCGAAGAAAAAGTTTAATCCACGGAAACCTTTCACATTTTTTTTTTTTTTTTGCATTAAAGATGTAGAATTTCCATTGGATTAACATTACATTCACAATACAGTATATACAGTAGAAGGAAGCCTTAATGCCTTAAAGGGTAAACTTAAGCCCTTTTTTTATCAGAATCACTTCCATAACACCCGCCATTTTCTCAGTGGCATTGATCATGTTAAGTTTATGAAATGTGACGAAAATAGGAAAGATATATGACATTCAAAAATTTAAGATTCTTTAAAAATTTGAATGTAAATAATGCAAAAATAACCGAGTGTCCAAGGAGATTAAGGATAGCATTTTTTTTTCAGTATATTTCTAAATCTGATAAACGAAACATGACCTTGAAACACTTGTATCTAATTTAGTCTTGCAATTATTGCAAATTGAAGATATTACGGTAAAATTTAATGAAAGTTTTAGACGTTTTATACTTCATAATCTTGTTCAAAAATATCCAGATACTAAATCATTATTTACCGACTTATTTAAAGCTGATCTGAAGGAAATAATAATTTAAACTTAATATTTATAAATTTCCAATGGTGATGGGTGTTGCAAGAAATTAAAGCAATATTATTTTGGCTGGTAAAATATTATTTTGCCTTTTTTTTAAATTTACATACTGTTATAGGATAATAAATTTAATTAATAGCATCTTGGTGTACTTTTCAGACTTTTCAACCCAGGGGTAGATGGCGTTCTTCTTCGCTGAAGTGGTGCAATTCATTCCATAACCTGGAGTCCTGATTCTGTATGAGGAATAATACATACTGTTTCACGTTAAATAGAACTCTAATTCAATGCCTCTATGCGTAATTAAATTTATAGAAGACAGGGACTAATACGATTGTTAATCTCGTGACATAACAAATGTATTAAATTAAGAATTCAGTCTCCAATAATCTTAGTGGTTCTTAAATTTGACATTATCTCAAGTTCACCATCCATTCAAACGATTTATAGGACTGTAAATTATTTTTTTTGAGATAAATATTTTTGAGAGTTTTCTTCGTTATCCAACTATGTTGTGATTCAAAATGTTTGAATTTAAAGTGTTGGTAAATTTTACTCTTTCTATTAAGACGTATTAATATTTTGATTTCAATATTTTTCAAAACGTTTACTACCATACATCAATTCCATAAATAGTTTTAAGGAAAAGTAACTGTCCATTTTATTTTAAGAATGTAATATTAATCCTATACAATTTCGTATACCTTACTCAAATTTAACTTTGGATCTATATGAAAGCAATAAAGTACGTCTGAAAGAGCAAAAATATTGTAGGCTTTCTTTGAATTATTTTTCCCTCCAATTTTTAAAAATATTTTAAATACTTTTTAATGACCAGAAAACTCACGAACGAATCATAAAAATCGAGGTAAATTTTTTTTAAAAAATCTGTAGAAAAAAGTAATTGTTCAGAAGCCTTCATTATTTTTGTTCTTTCAGATGCAATTTATTGCATTAAAATAGATCAAATAGTAAAGATTTGAGAATAGCAGTTTAAATTCCATAGGATTAACATTACATCCACGCAATCGAAATGGCCGATAGAGGAGAACCTTAATTTCTCCTTGAATTTTTCAAAAGTTATTGTGATGTGTCAATTGTACTCTGACACTTTATTACACAAATATATATTGAGGTAATGTATTCTTTTGAATTTAAAAAAATGATGTTCTTAGGTGTTATAAAAGTCATTTTTTAAAATCGTACTTCATATTTTGTGTTTTCCAAGAATGTATAAATCTCATACATCTTTGTATACGAATCCTAATAAATCCCAAAATAATTAATTCACGATAGTGAATTTTTATTTTATTCTTTGTTTTTAGAATTCAATGCTCTCTAAAAAGAAAGAATGACTGAGTATCACAAGGCTCCCTTGTACCAGTAATTTTTATTTCGTGAATTTAATTTTAATTCTACGTAATGTTAAAGTTAGCCTCTATTTGTAAGTGTGTGACATTCTTTTTTGAGCAACTCTCATTGTTTGAACATGAAATACTCAACATCACAGTTCGTGAACTTCAGTGATGCTTCACTCGTATATCGAGGTCAACATCTGAGTTAGCACCTTACATTCCACAAACACGCGAAGTAGATGTGACCGCATTCAGTTTTTCTATATCAGAGGTCTATGAATGTTTTCTTGCGTATTTTTTAGTCGAAAATAAATAAAGTGGAAATCCTCATATTACATGCCTATATAAGCATACGTGCGTGTACTGAAAACTCCAATTGTATATATACAC
>BMAW01078079.1:182398-199312 GCA_019974015.1 Nephila pilipes | reverse complement strand
TTATAATACACACCATTATCTATATGAGTGAATATTGGTTGAGTATAATGATTTCAAATCCAGATATGGCTATACCGTGCCAGGCAATCTGTAACGATGATATTAAAGTTTTGAAGAAATGGAAAAATAAAACATAAACAAATTATATAGAAAAGGAGGGTTTTTGAAAATAGAAAAGAATTGCTACTGTATCTGGGGGACGCGTCACCCATGTATACAATAGAAATGAAATCACTTGAGAAATAAAAAGATCACTACATTGCTTCGGGTTCCCGATTTCCAAACTTATCTAATGAAAAAAAGGGACTTTTATTTATATAATTGCTGTACAATTCATAAAATTATCTCGACGATTATATGTGGCATACTGGCTACTTGCACAACTACTCCCTTAGTGACTAGGATATTAAATTCAGACTCTTAATATATCAATGGCTGCGGTAGTCCAGTAGTCATATTCACGGAATAGCGGCGGCGTTGTATTTGTTAAGTCGGATTCGAGTCTTGGTGCCACTAAACACTTTCAACAGAGATGATGCAAGAAGATCTGGCCGATGTCCTAAGTCTACCCCAAAGTAGTGGGTGGTAGATTAGAAGATGCGAGGAAGAGGGAGATGCCGGCTCAGATGTTATCTTCATCACTTGATCTCGTCATTTGGCTCAAAATTTCGAAGTTCGCCGTCAATAGCTCTTAGGTGGCTTTTGCATGCAACATTAATGAACAAGCACTTTATGGACAACACCTGAAAAACTCAACAACAAAAATGTGCAACCTTTAAAGTATATGAACATGGAGAAAGAGAGAGATGATAGTTTCATCTCTTCAACTCTCCGAGATTATATTCCTTTTAAGAGTTGAGCGTTATATTTTTCATAAGTATTCCTGTGTATGTGCTTTATAGTCAGCGCATTAAAGTGTCGAGTTTCACAGACACCTCGGACGCACGAGATATACCATCATACATTCACCATTAATCATAAAACTTCCAATTTCGAAACTCATTCAAGTGTCAAGGACAGCACCTGAGCTAGCAGCTCCCTGTAGAAAGCTCCACATCACTTAACCGGGAGGACTAGAGACGTCGACAGAATTAATGTAAATCAACCCACTATACTTTGGGTATTCAGTGGCAACTGGGTTGAAACCCATCACTCGAATGTAACAAAGCCAGACACGTGTTCGCAACCATGACAATGAGACTGCGGTGCCCACACACCTCAATAGAAAATCAAGCAATGATATATTTCATACACGCGAGTGAATGAATGTAAAGGTTATTGGCACAAGAGCCAGATGTGGCAATGCTGCGCCAAACAAGATTTAACTGTGGTCTAGTCTTGAAAAAAATTGAAGAAAAGTCAAAAATTGATTGACAAGAAGGAGAGCCGAAAACACAGAAGGATTACTAGGGCATCCCGGAAGAGCGTAACCCGTATTTACCAAGGCGGTAACCCCCATGAGAAAGAAAAGGATCACTAGGGTGCCTTGGGGTCGTGATGCCCGTGCTTAACCGAAGAAGATAAGTGGCTGAGATCCTTCATACATGCAATACGTTCTCTAGAAATATAGTTCATAAATGAAATTAACGTTAAAACATTATTAAAGTATGAGCGCAATGCCAGCCAAAAGCTCTCAACTATAAACACTAAGATATTAAGATCAATATATATTCATAAGATTCACTCACTAAAATGGAGCGCAAATATTGCGGAAATAAAAAAACGCACATAAATTCTAGAATAAGAGAAAATTCCTTATGAACGACTAAATACAATTAAATGTGAAAGCTTCATACTAAAAAAAATTCTAGTTTGTTTGGCAGTTTGTTTTAATTAACGCACACCAGAAGCAACACCAGGGCTATTGGCAACGCACATCGTAATATTGAATCTCGGATAAGTGATGAGGATGAGACATCAGCTAGAACCTCACTTGCCTACCTTCCGCATGACAGCAACGGGAAGACATTGAGCTTCTACAGATTAAACGTACAACAGTCCCTGCTGCACTGCTGATATTTAATGGCATCAAAGATCGAACCCACAATTCGACGAAATCTGCTGACCATGAGTCGGTGATCATGGCTACTAGGCCACCTTGGCCTTTATCACTTGAAGAAGGCAAACCCTTAATATACGAGTGAGTGAGTATATGTGAGAGAGTGAATATGAAAGTTATTGGCGCAAGAGCCAGATGTGGCTATGCTACGACAAACAAGATTTAACTGTGGACTAGTCATGAAAAAATTGAAAAAAAAAATGGTTGACTTGAAAGAGGGTTGAATATAGAAAATGATCGCTAGGGTAACCCAGGGAATGCACACACCCGAAAACACGAATAATCCCCCGATGTAAGGTGCCCGGTTTTAACCCCGAGATACTGAATACACATTTTAGTCGCATCTTATGACATGCATGAGTTAAAAGGAGACTATTTCTTCTCACCTGGTCACCACACGGGACAGAAAATATTCTTCAAATACTACCTGTGTTGCAGTAGCAAAGTGGTCAAAATATCGGTCTCGCGTCCACTATTTTTCGTCAAATCTTGACGATCAAATCTTGATGACACTTAATACTCGTCGTGTAGTTGGGGTGATATTGATGGTGGAGTTAAGGCACAAAAGAGAGCCAAATAGGGCCATGCTGTGCCAAACAAGATATAATTGTAAACCAGACGTTTGAACGAGTGGTTGATGATTATCACGGCGAATTCAATGAATAAGTGATTGATTAATAACGGTGCAAAAAACAAATGTGATCATGCTGAGATAAAGTAAGTGAAATCAAAGCTTGTGATGTGTAAAACTGTGTTCTGGACGTGAAAAAAACAGGAAAAAATTATAATTTTTACTAAAAAGGAGGCTCGAAAATAGAAAAGAATCGTATTGGTATACCAGTTGCGCTTCACCCGCGTATACTAAAGACAGTGAATCCCATTTGAAAGAAAAGGATTACTAAGGTGCCTAGGGGTCATGATGTCCGTACCTACCTTCGGAAGGCAAGTCCCTGAGGTATCTTGTTAAAATTCCCAGAGGTCGGCTGCCTGGATATACCACCACACATTATGAACCTATTTTAGTAGCCTTTTACGACATGCATGAGCTAGTGTGGTACTACCTTATCTCATACGGTTACCACTCGGATCGTGTAGTTAGGTTTGAGGTACATTAAATTTTTCGTAACTCAAATTTTTCCTGCTGTCTTGGGGTGGAAGTTTGGAAAGGAAAGTGCTAATTTAAATGACGTGTTTGTGACTTCACCGAGGCTCAGAATTAAGATGTCTGTCGCCAACAGCCAATTGACTTGCTTTTAGTGCGATGTGAATAATTAATCCTTAACATTTATAAGCAAATTACATAAATTATGCAATACCTAGTTTTTATAGGTTGTACAGTTTTTAACATTTGACCTTAACTTTGAAATTCAAGATAGCATTCTAGGACAAGTTAGATTTAGAATATAACATTATAGGACAAGCTAGTTTTAATATATACTATTCAATTTCGGAAAAAAAAAAATGCACCTCACGAGATAATATTTTTTAAAGCTTTCCCATTAAATAATTAAATAGAAGATAAACTAATGATGTGTGTGTGTCCTAGAATAACTCATAACAAGGCATGTAAAAATTTTTTTAGTTCTTTAGAAATATAAATTCCTCTTCATCAGCCATACATTTCTCTTAAACACAGTACTTTCAATACATGAATCATTATTGCATGATTCGACTTATTAATGTCATGATTCGACTTATTAATACATGCAACAACTTATTAAAGTCATGATTCGACTTATTAATACATGCAACGACTTATTAATGTCATGATTCGACTTATTAATGCATGCATCCTTATTGCAGGATTCGACTTCGTGGCAGCGCAAGTTCTAATATGATGACAGACCTCATAAATTTGAACTTTCGTTCTTTGTGTTTGACGATATTGATATCTGTGTTACAACATCATTCTTTAAATGTAAAATATCTCCATAGTGAAGGCTTAACCCTTAGATAGTTTCAGTGAGGGAGTGACTTTTTGGTTTTATGGTGCAAAATACTAATTAACCTATGTTGTACCAAATATTTATGTAAAGTAGCTAATTTTTTTAATTAAAAAACATTAAGATCAAAAAATAGGTAAGACACAATGACTGAGGGAAAAAAACGATATTAATAGTTAAAATATTAAATTTTGTCACTTAGATACTAAAGCAATCTGAACTGAGTTAGAGAGGGACTGTGAAAGTTATTCGGGCAAGAGCCAGATGTGACTATGCTGCGCCAAACAAAATTTAACTATAATCTAGACGTGAAAAAATTGAAAAAGACCAAAGTTTGTTTTCAAGGATGGTCGAAAATAAAGAAGGATCCCTAGGATAGGCCGGGGGGATGCTTCACAAAAAGAGTAGTCATCTAGATAACGAGGTTTATTTTACAGTAAAAGAGCAGCTACACTTGGCTGAGAGCTCATTCATACAGAGAACACAAAGTTTAGTTTATATTTCACTAACCTTACACTGTAAGCAACATAAGAGCTATTGTCGACGAACCTCGTAATTTTGAGCATCGGTCAAGTGACGAGGACAACATCTGAGCAGGTATGTCTATCTCCTAACTTCCACACCGAGCCAAAAGCTACTTTGGGCTTCGACAGATTTAACGGGCATCTGTCCCGGCTACACGGCGGGTCTTAAGAGGCATCAAGTTCGAACCCACTACTCAAAGAAACCACCGGCCACGAGTTAGATGTCTTAACCACTAGGCTACCACGGCCACCTGAAAACACAAAGCTTTATATATTACTGGAGAATATTTCAAGACACTGCTCTGGAAATATAATGAATATTCTGGAAAGGTCTTAGAAAATATAGAAAATCGTAAGCAAAAGTTTAACAGAAATTTTTTAATGTTCTCATCACTGGTTTTTGAACCAGAAACTCTTGTTCTGTAGACGTAAGGTATACCTCTGAGCCATCGGTCCTTGTAGGCTTCGTGAAAATATGTAAAAGGCAATTTTAAATTAAATTCCAAAGAAGTGGTTGGGGATTTTCTAAGGAATGAGTGAATTTCGAGGTGCTTTGTGCGAAAGCGAGTGACGATGAAGTTGATGGTGGAGGAACAAGATAAAGCTATAAAGCATTAAATAGATACAACTGATCTAGACATTAAGAAACATAAAATGATTTCAATGAGAATGTGTTGAAAATATAGAACAACTATGGTATCATTAAAGGCTTCACTTTTGTTTACAAAAGTCAGTAAATCTAATGGAAAAGGATAATGATAGTGAAGTTTATTAACGAAAGAGCCATATATGCCAATGCTGCACCAAACAAGGTTTAACTGTGTTAAACACGTGAAAAAATTGATAAAAAGAAAAAAAAAATTGGTTGACAGGAAGGAGGGTGGAAAATAGAGAAGGATCGATAGGGTAACCGGGGGGCACGTCACCCGTATTTACTAAAGACAGTAAACCCCATGGGAAGTTTAGTTTTTATTAATGTCATACTAACAGCAACACGAAGGCTATTGGCGACAAACCCCATGGGAAAGATAAAGATCATTAGAGTGCCTCAGGATATTGATGCCTGTACTTAACTAGAGAAGACAAGTTCATCAGGTCCCCTGATATAATTCCCAGGGGCTGGGTACCCATTTTAGTTGCCTCTTACGACATGCATGAGCTACAGTGGGACTATTCTGTCATTCCCGATCACCACACGGGTCTATTGGAAAAGAAAAAAGGCCTCTAGGATGTGTCACATCCGTAATACCGTAAGGTTGGTAAGGTCCAGAGGCCATGGCGCTAGAGCCACGTTTTAGTTTAGTTTAGTTTTTATTAACGTCGCACTAGAAGAAATACGAGGGCTATTGGTGACCTATCTCGTAATTTTGAACCACGGTCAAGTGACGAGGAAGACACCTGAGCTAGCACTTCCCTCAATTAACATCCAGACCACGCCAACGGATGGACTTTGGGACCCGACAGATTTAACGTGTATCAGCCCCGGTTACACGGCGGGTCTTTCGTGGCCAAGAATCGAACGCTCGACTGAACGTAAACCGCCGGCACAAATCCGAGAGTGTGATCACTAGGCTACCGCGGCTACTAGGCGCTAAAGAGAAATTTGGCTGTGCTCTACCAAAGAATATGTAACTATGATCAAGACACTTCAAGAAAATATGAAAATTGTTTGAAATGAATGGTGGCTTAAAATCAGGGAAGGATAGCCTAGGGAGCATTATCCGTATTTACGAAAAATGCAATCCCATGGGAAAGAATAAATATTTCGGGATCCTTATGTGAGGGTTTAGTTTGTGTGCTTTTATGCGTTGCACTAGAAGCAACACGAAGGCTATTTACTTCACACCTCATAATTTTGAACATCAGTCAAGTGACGTGGACGACAACTGAGATGGCATTTCCTCTCCTAACTTCCACACTACACAATCTGAGGACTTTTGACTTCGACAGATTTGAAGTGCTTCAGCACCGGCTACGTGATGGGTCTTTAGTGGAGAAAGCTCGAACTCGCGTCTCAACGAAAACCAACGGCGACGTCTGAGTTTAGTTTAGTTTTTATTAACGTCGCACTAGAAGCAACACGAGGGCTATTGGCGACGGACCTCGTAATTTTGAACCACGGTCAAGTGACGAGGACGACACCTGAGCTGGCACCTCCCTCTCCTAACATCCACACCACGCCAACGGGAGGACTTTGGGCCCCGAACAGATTTAACGTGCATCAGCCCCGGCTACACGGCGGGTCTTTGGTGGCCAAGGATCGAACCCGCGACTGAACGAAAACCGCCAGCCGCTATCCACGACCTTGACCACTAGGCTACCGCGGCCCCACGGCGACGTCTGAAACCATGATCAATATGCTACCGCGGCCACTCATTATGCTAGGGATTGAGTGATGGTGAAGTTTAACAGTGCAAGATCCTGGCCTGGCTATACTTCGCCAAACAAGATGCAGGTGGGATTTATGCGAAAAATGGAAAAAGACAAATTTATTAATAATGATCGGAAATAGAGAATGTTATCTAGGGTATTCCGAGGAGCATCACCCGTATTTACAGAAGACAGGAAGCCTCATGGGAAAAGTAAAAAGATAACTAGGGAGCCTAGGATGCTTGATACCCATACTTACGTAAAGATAAGCACATATGTACCTAAAAAAAAGTACGCCCCTGAATGGTATAATCTCCCGAAGTGATGAAAAATCACCCATGAATTGGGTTTGGTATTTACAAAAAGTTTGTTTAAAATAGAACAATTACTGTTCAAAACTTTTTCACTTACCAACTTCGATCTATATTTACCGTGAAATTTTCATTATCCTAAACATAAGTTTGAGAAATTTTGAATAAATTCTAAAAAGCCAAAAAACTAGGTGCTAATTTTATAACCTCGAATATAAATATACAATAAATTTTGCGAAATCCTGATTTGAAAATATATCGAAATTTAAAGTAAACATTTCAAAAAAAGGATGACATTTATTTAACAAATCACATCGAAGTCTAAGAAAGTGTCCTACAATAACTAGCAAAATTTAAGTGAAGGTATTTAATTAATCATAGGTTTTTTAATGCCTACTTTTATATTAAAGCCTTTCTAAGTGAATGATAATCTAAACTGCTTTATTTAAAATTATTTAATTTTAACGTAATATTTTGCAGAATTTAATTTTCGAATTTATCAGTGACTTAATTTTCAATTAATTTGGCTTTTATAATACGTAACACAATATTTCAAACAATTTATTTTCAAAACAATAATATTACATTCACATGATATATTGTCATCAGATAATGTAAATGATATATCTAGTAGAATGTCCTGATGATATTTGTAATTATTAGGTATACTTTCAAATAAACATCTCTACTTTATAACAGCTATTATTGTTGGTTTTAATCTATATCTAATAAATTTTCTATACAAACTTCAAGTTCCTTCCTTTGCGGAGCAAATAATATTCAGTATACGAGCTAAGCGATCATCAATACCTGTATTATACGTTTCCAAACATGTATGCAATGATTCTAGATCTTTTTGCATTTTGCATACATTCTTAAAAAATGCCGAAAGTTTTGGTTTTGTAGCAGATGCAATCAAATAATGCAATTTAGAAAACTCCACTTTAACTCCAGTTGAATCCCGAGGAGTTTCATCAGACAAATCTTCTATTTTCCTGCAAATGTCTTCTGTGTGCTTGAGTGAGTTTAACATTTCTGGCATGTTACTTAGAAGTTCGTCCGCAAGGTGCTGACGAGATGTCTCCAATTTTGTCTTGAAATGCAAGAAGTCGTAACAAAGCTCTTTTGCGGATTCTTGAGATGGTTCTGATGAGTGATTTTTTGCAGCTGCTTCATCCGACGAAATAGATGATTCGTTTTTCACATCCGAAAGCGTTTTTTCAGTGCTGAAATGTTTTTCTACATTTATTTCATTTACTTTAAATGAGGCTATTGGCAAATCTCCGTTTGGATTCGATGATTCGGCACATATGCCTGTTGGCACCATATCTGTATCAATAAGTTTCGAATCTTTACCTTCGAGATTCATGGTAGAATTCAAGTTAATGGGATTGGGTGATTCGTTTTTCATCACCGGAGAACCATAGATGTAGTCGGTTGATTCAATGGAAGGCATGTTGCCATCATTTACTTTACTGTGTTGCAAAACATTTCTATCTTTTGCTTCTGTTTCAAAAACTGAGGCTTTCGAATCATTAACTTGATTAGTGTAGGAATTTTTTTGATCATTCGAAAGAACAATATTAATATCGGGTATGAATCCACCATCTGATATCTTTGATGTTTCTTTACCTGTTATAGAAGAATTTGAAAGTGATACATCTGTTGATATCGATGGTCCTTGTTCGAAAATAAGTTTCATTTTCTTAGCATTAAATTCATTCGGGGGTGTTGTTTTTAAGTCGGATAATGGCCCTTTTAAGTCCAATGTTTCCATGTGTTCAATAGATTCCAAATCTACTCTTGAATCTTTTCGGTTCATTACATTTGAATTTTCATCGTCAAGAAATGTGGTAGAGTCTGGATTATTTACAATGCTTGTTTTGGTCGTTACAGTGGAAGGGATATTAGATTCAACAGATTCCCAGTAAATGTTATCTTTCTTAGCTATACTCTCCTGAACATATTTCCGGTTTTCCAAAGATTCAAAATGCCGAAAATTTGATTTTTGATTGTCAGGACTTATCTGGGAATCCAAGTTATTTTCAGTTTTTGGATCTTTCATAACATTTGAGTTGATACTTGATTTACTTACTTCTTTAGACAATTCATTCGTTTGAGTTTGGCGAGAAACTGTGCTGAAATTTTGTACGGATGCAAAATGCAGATTGCAAGCATCCTTTGAATTTTCTTTGTGAAGGATCCCAGTCGATTCCTCGTTATTCACAATACTCGATTTGTTAGTGACAATGGGGCATGTATCGGATTTAGCAGTCTCCTCTGAAGAGTCATCGCTGTTTTTTTCTGGGGTTTGCAGAAAATATTTACTTTGATTTTCAAAAGAGTACGTGATTTCGGCAGCTTTAAAATTTTCATTTTTAAGATGATTAATATCTAAATACTCGTTCCTATTATTTGTACTACTTGTTTCCTTTGTTATAAATGAATTGAGATTTGAAGTCTTTAATTTCTTGACAGGCTTGCCTCTTTCAGATTTAGGACTACTGGAACACATTCCACTGTTAATTTCTTCGGTGCCCTGATCCATAACGCTTGTAACGTTTTTTATGGCCCTTGTTCTGCTAAGTTCTTGAAAATATAAGAAATCGGTGCAAATCTTTCTTACTAGTACATGATATGATAGCCCTGATAATCTATACTCATTAAATTCTGAGAAAGTTGAAGATATGTGTTTGCTATGCATAAGTTCTACGTCACTGCAGCATGTGTTTTCATCTTTGCACATCTGTTTGCCAAATATATCTTCAGGCAAAATATCCGAGTTTGACGACTGTTCTACTATTCTTAACAGTCGAGAATTTTGTTCAGCTAGTGGAGAACCAAATGTTTTTCCTTTAGAGTTCAATATAATTTTGGTAGGCTTTGAAACTTCAATTCCAAGATTAAAAAGAAACTGTAACTTTTTTGAATCACTTGCATCTCCTGAATGGATATTTGTTTTGGCTTTTTCTGAGGTAAATGAATTTTTATCTTTCAATGGACTTCTCTGAAATACTTCGCCAGATTTCTCAGTTTCTGAATAAGGTGCACATGAACTATTGTCCATGGATAAGATATAATGCTGTCGAAACAGATAACCTTTCTTCCAATTATGAATTATATTTAGAAGATTATAATACCAATTATGTAACTTGAGATTGAAAATTCTTTCTTTCTTAGAAGCCAAAAGTTTTAGTCCTTTTTTCTTGCAATAATTTTTAGTTTCTTTCTTGATTCGTTTATTTTCCTTATCCTACGCACTTAAGTTCTATGATAATTCTAAGACATTCTAAACAAACTTTAAGCCATTTTTTCTTCTTCTGTCAAAGAATTCTATTATCAGATCGCAATCTTCAAATTTGAAAATAATGATAGAGAAAGACGTAAATGTAGACCGGAGGTTTCACGCAATGTATTTCATTAAGAAATGATTAAGCATTCGCTAGATCCAAAAAAAATTTTGTTTCTGAAATACCGATTATTAAATCGATATTTATCAATGATGAGAAATGAGAACATAGAAAATCGTAAAAAATATGAAAATATAGTATATTTAATGGAAACAAAATTCCATATTATATTCCTTTCTTACTTATATCAAACTTACTATTAGTAGGTATACCTAAAAGAAAGATTTTTATAGTTCTTGAAAGAAACTACCAGGAGGGGGGCGTAAAACAGAAGCGAATTCTGATGACTGAAGGGGTATTTTTTACATACATCATACTGGTCCAAGATCAGAAAGACAATAATCAACAATGTATTGGGCTATTTCTCACGTGAATTTAACTGAATAAACACAACAAATCTGATTAAACACAAATATATGCCTTTTGTGTGTTCGTTTTATATTTTGAACAATATTTTAAAACCAAATAAAATTTCATTAATCTCATTTTTATCATTATTCTTGTTTTCAGGAGGGTGTCACGATTGTCTTGTGGTCCTGATCATGAAGTGATGGCCGCCATGGTTTCCGTCGAGTCGTGGGCTTAAGCCTTACTAGCCGCTGATGAACTAGCGAGTAGCGAGCTGATGCACGTGATAACTGTCAAGGGTCTTAATTTTCCTTTTGGTGTGGTACGGAAGGAACAACAGTTCAGTTACCTCGTCACTGAACGGATGTTCAAAACTACGAGGTATGATGCAAAAAGCTAACGCGTTGCTTGTATGATGTGCATTAATAATTAGAAGGTCAATAAAAAACATTTTACGAGAAATTATCCGGAAAAGTTATTAAGGAAGTTATTTATAGCGTAATTGAGTAAATATATGTTGCTGATAACATCTACTGACGAGTGATTGTGATAAAAGTCCATGGTATGAGTTGCTTCCATCGAATCGTAGGTTCGAATCTTGAAGCCTATAAAACCCCATCATGTAACGAAACTGATCTACGGTAAATATGTTGATGTGCAAAAGTTCCAAGTAGTGAGGATACTGAAGTTTGGCAAGTAGCGTGCCAGCTGAGGAATCGTCCTCATCATTTGGCCGAAATTCGAAATGTTAAAGTCCATCAACAATAGCACTCGTATTGCTTTTAAGCGCTCAATTAGTAACAATTCAATCAAGCAAACGACTTCCTGACCACAACTGCCTAGTGGTAACAGTTACGAGCTCTTGGTTCATTAAATTCTAATTAAGTTGGGTAGTTTAGAATCTGGATTTAAAAAAATGACCATTTGTGGGCCCTAATGCCCTAAAATGGGTAACTGGGAGTTCATGGGGATTACATCACAGAACTGGTCCTCCAGGTTAGGGCTCTCAGGAGCTCGCCTACTTCAGATAATTACGTACAAAATAATCTCCGGGGCATCCTAGGAATCTTTTTTCTTTTCCATGGGCCTTACTGTTATTGGCAAATACGTGTGACGTAACCCCAGGATGCCTTAGCGATACTTCTATAAATCCAATCTTCATTCTTGTCAATCAATTTAATCTTTTTTTTAACCAGAATATTTTTAAGAGGGTCAAATAAGGCTATCATCATTAGCCATTTTGTTGTATGTTCCATAAAATCAACCGAGGTTTTTAATAAGCATAGAAATGAACTAATAAATAATTTGTATTGGGAGATGCTCAAGAAATATAATTAGCCTAAATTGCATCTCTCTTAAATCAATCAATAACTCTCTCGTTGATCCTAACAAAGAGTTCTATTGAACCTTGTAAGGATTGTCATTTGCAACATTAGATTTTTTTTTAAAAAAATTATGAAGTATAATTACTAAGTTATTTAAATACCTAAAGATGTTAGAAAAATGGAGTTGGAAAAATTATTTCCAATTATTTACCTAATAAAGTAATTAAGACATAATTTGAAAAATATAGCTTGATTAGACATTTATATTCAAGAATAGACTTAAGACATTCTTAAAAGTCTAGATGTTGGGATATAAACTGTATATATTGTACATCAATTCTAAAACAAAAATAAAATTTAATGATGGAGATTAAAATGTCAAAAAAAATATTCTTATGAAGTGTATAAAATTTAAGTTATTTCCTATTAGCTACAACCTCATTTTGTATTTAAAAAACAAACTTTATTCCCTTGCTAGTTTAGATTTAATTTATTAGCAAAATAAAAATATATAAAAATATATCATAAATGCATTTTGCTTAGCATTACGAGATGTGACATGAATAAACGATGAAGAGACGAGCAAGCATTTTTTTTTCTAACACGGTACTGGATCCAGAATCCTTATTTGATAAATCCTGATCTAATACCAACCATTAATTACCCACACCTAGTGAAAAAAAAATGATCACTAACCAATTTCTAAAAATAATTGATTTAGTGAGGCTTCAGTATGAAGCAAGAAAAGCTTCAGAAAAAGAAAACACACTGACTCCAATTGTTTAAATCAAGAATTAAGTTATTAATTTTTATGCATATAATATTAAAAATATTTCTGAAAGTCGAGAAAGAACGTAATAGTACAGAAATATTCCTTTTTCCCATTCTTTCGGATAAAAGTTTTTCAGCGCATTTAACACTAAACTAGTTTTTAAAAGAAAAATGGGAAATTCGATAGGATTAACATTATTATTGTCATTAAATTGTCAACATTGGTATTCTCATTCAACGTTCTTCCTTTCAAATGTATGTGATGCATAGATTCACCTGGAACATATCTATACAAATTAAGAAGCATCGAGAACTTTGCCATTCGTTCATATTCATGGAAAAATGCAATGAGAGCAGATTTATAATGTACCAAACTCTATATTTTACACTGTTGGTCTTGCTTAAAATACGTTTAGAACTATGTGTCAGTTTTATTTAATTACTTTGCAACGACTCTCTTCTACAATAACGCCTTATTAACTAGCCTGAAACAGGCGTCTTCTTTAGTCTAGTTGATTAACTCATAGCGAAAAGCGACCAGTCAATATTCTTCTGATATACTGATCAAGGGTTCTAACAAACATTTCGGCACTCCAAGGCAAACTCTCGCTCTTCCACAACTGGGTAGATCTCGATCATTCGGAGTAAACTTCCTACGCCGAAGTGTTAACTCTGGACATTGAACACTAGATGGCAGCACAGCCTATAACTACTGAATGAATAAGTCTCCGAAGCAAGAAACGTTCCTCTTAATGTCTAACTCAGACAGCGGCAAACAAATTACGACTAATGATACTCCTGCTGTGGCGCACGTGTCGACGAGACCCGACACTCAACTTCAGACAGCTGATAACTCAAATGGAAACTGTTTCAAGCTAAATTAATTTCAACAGGAAAGGGAGTTATATCAATTGTCTTAATGGCTAAAAAAAACAACCTTCTCTATAAATACCAATGTTTGTCTCCGCATCATCAAGATGGTAAAAAGGGAGAGTATACAACCACTCTCTTCAAGAGTACCACCAGAAGTTAAAAAGCCTTATTAACTTGCTCGAACTAGACGTCTTCCTTAGCCTAGTTGGTTAAGGCAGAGCAAAAAGCGACTGGTCTGCTCGCCAGCAGAAAGGAAACAAAAGACGTCGCCCCAATCCGAGGAACGAATTCTTCAGATGTTCATCAAAACACCGACAGTGGAGGCGACACATTTTTGAATGCTGATTGAATCTATCACGAGTTGTACTATTTACGAGTGTATACGCACTTTTAAACTGGAAAACATACAAAATGATAAACTAAGAATACTATAAGTTTAGTTCAAATAAACGAGAGTACTTTTTGTTTTCTTTGTTCAGTTTTTCTTAACGTCGCACTAGAAGCAACACGAGGGCTATTGTCTAAATATCTTATAATTTTCAGTCTCGGTCAAGTGACAAGGACGACATCTGACCTGGCACCCCTCTATTTTAACTTCTACACCACGTCAATGGACCCCGAATGATTTAACGTGCATCTGTACCAGTTACATGACGGGTCTTTGACGGACAAGGCTCGAACCCGCGACTGTACGAAAACTGTCGGCCATGACTCTAAAACCAAGAACATTTGGCCTTTGCGACCAGAATACAGAAAAAAAACAAAAAAAAATATACAAATCAATATGTGGTTTGGATGAATCATCTTTAAATAGGGAACGTCATCTTAGTTGATCCATTACTTATTTACGTCATACTTACTACTAACACGAATGTCAATGGTGAAGGATCTCGAAATATTGTTCCTCATCAAATCAAGTAACGAGAAGGTTTTGAGAACTGGGTTTCCTTCTGTCTCAACGGAAACGACAAACAGACTTTAAAAACCTCCATGATAACGAAGGCAGCGGTAGCCTAGTGGTCATGGTTTCGGATTCGTCATTGGCGATTTTCGTTCTGTCGTGGGTTCGATCCTTGGCTACTAAAGACTCCGTGCAGCCGGGCCTGTTGAAAGTTAAATCTGTCTGGTTCAAAGTCCCCACGTTGGCATGGTGTGGAAGTTTGGAGAGGGACGTGCCAGCTCAGGTGTTGTCCTCGTCACTTGAACGTGGTTAAAAATTACGAGGTCAGTTGCCAATTGTCCTCATGTTGCTTCTAATGCGACGTTTTTAAAAACAAATAAAAAAAACTCCGCATAACATCATGCAGAAAAACGCTGTCTCGTGATACGGCACTCCGCCTTTTAGTATAGTTTAGTTTATATTAACGTCGCACTAGAAGCAACTCGAGGGCTATTGGCAACTGACCTCGTAATTTTGAACCACGGTCAAGTGACGAGGACGACACCTGAGCTGGCACCACCTCTCCGAACATCCAGACCACGCCAAAGGGAGGACTTTGGGCCCCGAACAGATTTAACGTGCATCAGCCCCGGCTACATGGCGGGTCTTTGGCGGCCAAGGATCGAACCCGCGACTGACCGAAAACCGCTGGCCGCTAGTCCTCGACCTTGACCACTAGGCTATCTCGGCCTCTCCGCCTCTCAGGTTTGGTTTTATTAACGTCACACTAAAAACAACACAAGGGATATTGTCGAAGAGCCTCAGAATTTTAAATCTCGGTCCAGTGATGAGAATGAAACCTGAGTTGGCTGCCCCTCTCCTAAATTACACACAACGCCAAGGGAACCTCACCTTTCAGGTTTATTTCACTTAAGGTGAAAGTACACCTTCAAAACACGACTTTTGTTCAGAAAAGAATTTATATTTTTGGTTTCATATTAAAATTTAATCTTTCACATTTAGCAATATATTTGAAATTTATTTTCATCTTATTTAGAAGTTAAATTAGTGTAATTTTAATATTACTTCAAAATAAATTTCTGTGATTAGTAAGGTTCGATAAAAGCTTTCTTCATTACTACAAAAAAAAAAAAAAAAAAAAAAAAAAAAAAAAAAAAAACCCTCAAAACTTTATAAATCAATGAATTTAAAATTTCATACATATTTTTCCAATATTTACATATAAAATAGTGTATTCTTGAGATTTTATATTGTGTAGAGCTTTTATACTGCAATAAAGTGAAAATTATGTGATATTACAAGAAAATTTTAAAATTTCAGAACTCGAACTATCGTAACTCTCTACATAAAGGCTTTATAATAAAGGAATAGCCTGCCCCTAGATACGGATATATCATATATTAATTCAGTATGCAAAGCGTTAATATAACACATCAATCAATAACTCCCGAGACTAACCTAGAGATGGCGCTCGTAGTAAACCAGTAACCAGGTCTTTCTAGAGTACTAACCTTTGCTTGAAACGTGTCAAAATGTTAAGTCGATCGGACCAGAAACAGCTGAGTTATCGAGGTTGGAGTAAAGTCGTTTTGTAGTTTGTTTAAAAAATGGAAAAAACCGAGTTTCGTGTTCTGATAAAACATTGTTTTTTAATGGGTAAAAACACCGTGCAGGATTGAAAAATGTTACCCGGACTCTTGTCCATCAAAAGCAACGATTTGTCGGTGGTTTGCCGAGTTTAAACGTGGTCGTACCGACACAAATGACGCGGAACGCTCGGGTAGACCTGTGGAAGCCGTTACACCGGAAAATGTGAGTGAAGTGACAAAATTATAATGAAAGATCGTAAAGTGAAGCTCCGTGAGATTGCTGAGATGACACAGATATCATATGGAAGTGTATTTACTGAAAAAGGTTTTTTGAAGTGAAGTGAAAAAGGTTTTTTCCAAGTGGGTGCCGCGATTGCTTTCGATGGAACAAAAACAGCAACGAGTCGATGATTCAGAAAGCTGTTTATCGCTATTTACTCGCAACAAAAAAGATTTCTTGCGGAAAAAAAAAAAAAAAAAAAAAAAAAAA
>BMAW01078079.1:126242-182298 GCA_019974015.1 Nephila pilipes | reverse complement strand
GGTGATTAACAAAAGGTGTTATGTTGATGAATAAAAAACAATTTTGCAAAAAAAATATTGTTTTCAATGTTAGTCTCCGGACGTATTGATCCATGTGTTACTCATCTTCTTTTGAGTTGCCAAGCTTTACGGAACATCTTAATTCTTGTTTATATTAGTATAAAAATGCGTCTTTTTGAAAAAAATAGTAAAAATAAACACACTAAATAGAAAAAAAAGTTCTGTACAAACTTTTGCAAAGAATTTATCCGCCCACCTAAGGGGTGCTTTCTTTTATATCCATTAACTTTCTAAATCAAATACAAGATTTAAAGTAAACAATGGAATATCGATAAATTAAAATTAAAGGAAACGATAAACTATTAACTTGAATATAATTAAACTAAAATATATTAAGTTTAATAAATTTCAATTTGTATCGTTAGCTTCAATTAAATGTAGTTAAAATTGCAGCAAACGATAAGAAAATAAATTGATCTGGTACATCTCAATAATCCAAAGTGATCTACCTAAAGCAATGTTCCCTTAGGTATCTGATAATGCTTTTGATGGGTGATTTTCTAATTTTTCTAATTGCCCTATAAAGTAATGAAATATGCATTGGTAGGTAAAATTTACATTAAATTTCTATTGTTACTTTAAATTATGAAATAACATTGTGTTTATAACATAGCCGAATGATCGCATAGTGACAGATAATAAAGCTCCAATAAAAAAATTAATAAGTCATATGACAAATAATACAAGTCTAACATTTGGTGTAGTTATTGGTTTATTTAATTTAATATCTTCTTCCATTAGTTAAATAAAAAACTGAACCTTTTGGGGAGATAAATGAAGTAGTTCTATTACGAGTATATAATTTTCTTTTTATGGTTACATCATTATGTGTGCATCCACGGAAAGAAAATAGTAGTAGGTTTTAAATCATGCAAGTGTCTCAAATTTAGAAACCTCATTTATACGCGTCGACGCAATGTGTGAAATGTTAGCAAATAGAGCAAAAAAGCACGCTGTTCATCTGAATGAAACGTGACATATGTTCAACGACTATGTACGGGTGCTTCATTTGTTAATTGAAATAAGTTATTTGATACCATGCAATTTAAGAACCTCAATTCCATTATCGTTGGCACTACGTATCACACAAGACTTTAGTTTCTTATTAACGTCGCACTAGAAGCAACACCAGGGATATTGGTGAGGGATCTTGTAATTTTGAACCACGGTCAAGTGACGAGGACGACACCTGAGCTAGCGCCCCTCTCCTGAAATCCACACTATGCCAAAGGAAGGACTTTGGGCCCCGAACAGATTTAACGTGCATCAGCCCCGGCTAAACGGCGGGTCTTTGGCGGCCAAGGATCGAACCCGCGACTGAACAAAATCCACTGGCCGCTAGTCCCCGACTTTTACCATTAGGCTACCGCGGCCCTTTCACACGACAGATTTAACTTGCTTTAGCCCGAGACACTGCAGATCCTTTTTTGAATCAGAATTCGAAACCATGAGCCAACGGAAACAAAGCAAACCATGAGTTGCCGACCATGACAAATACGCTAAGGCCGCGAGTTCACTACCTTGTCCATTAAGCTACCGCGGGGTGAGTGAATGTAAAAGTTTATTGGCGCAAGAGCCAGATATGGCTATGCTGTGCCAAACAACATTAAACTGTGGTCTAGACGTGAAGTTGAGAAAAAAAAGGTAAAAGGTGGTTGACAAGAAGGAGGGTTGAAAATAGAGAAGGATCGCTAGGGAATCCCGGGAGTGCGTCATCCATGTTTACCAAGAGTAAAAGTAGAAGTTTATGGCATCAGAGCCAATTCTGTCCATGATGCCACAAGAAATGTGTATATAATCCAGACGATGGAAAAATGGATAATAAAGTTAAAATGTTTGGTAGGTTGATATGGGAATATAGAGATCGATCGCTTGGTTATTCCCGGGTCGCGTTCCCGTATTTACTACATAATATGAACCCCTTGAGAAATAACTCCCATAGATTCCTCGAAGTTACGATTCTAGTGCATACCCAAAGAAAGCTACTCCTTCAAGGGTCGCTAATGCTGCCATTTGAAGCCTGCTATCGGCAGGAAAAATTACGACAACGATTGTTTTAAAAAAAAAAGATACTTAAGGCATTATAATCCCCGATTTCTTAGAAACAGACAAGAGCATCACTAGATCATATTACAAAGAATTTTCACATTCCCAGCTTGTTTCCTGCAGTTAGTAAACTTCTATAACTGCATCAATTGACAAACTAACTTTAACAATAGAAGAAAAAAAAAACTATACACATACTTTCATCAGTTTATTAATATTTAATTTGTATTAAAAAGTGCAAATTAAAATTCAAAATATACAGACCGAAAAGTTGCATTTCATTTAAAGTATAGAATTCAGTTGAAGCTCTTAAAATTCTTAAGTTTTACACAATTTCCGTGCATACTATACAGTTGTACATAAAGAAAAACTCTGCAATTAATGAGCCGATTTAAAATATTTTAAAATTTTTAATGTTAAAATCATTATAAAATCTTTCAACGAACGTTGTAGCGATTGAAAATAAAAATCGTCAAAACTTGCCTAAAGTTCGAATTTCTGCCAATTCCCAAACTACTCTTTTTTACTCCTTTCGATCATAAGCTGAAGTATGTGTTTGAACCGATCATCAATACCTTTGTTTATCTCTTCCGTTTTGGCCATGTAGTCATTGATTTCCTTTTCTAGTTTGTTTATATTGATATTCAATTTCGTGAGCATAGCTTGTGCTACACTGACTAAATACTTCAACCTCGCGTTTTGGACTTTCAATTCTGAAGTAGTCTCTGGTATTCCCTTAGATATTTTTCCCAGTTTTTTGGACAAGTTCGCTGCTCCCTTCACTGATGAATCAATTTCAAGCGTTATGTTACCCAATTTAGTCTTAATTCTCTGTAGATCCATGGATTTAATTTTCTTAAATTCCTGAAAATCGCCGCAAAGTCTCCTCATTGATCCTTTTTTTGGACTTTGTTCCAGAGAAGGTGAAGTGTTTACTCTCGAGGAGGAAGCCGCAAGTCCAGCACAAATTGTTCTCATCTTTCTTCTCTCTTCTTCGCTGAATCCACCGGTGTTTAATTTATTGGAAGATTGAGGAGGTTCTTTGGACAAGAAATGAACTCCAGATGGTACAGATGAGTCATCCAACACTAACGTCTGGGAATTAGATGCGGAATGAAAAGTATTAATTTTTTCCATAACCTGCGTAGTTCCATGACTAGTTGAACAGTTTTCATTTGCAATGGACGACATTGTATGCTCATTTTTACTTTTCCCTGAACTTAGGTGAATAGTAATGTCTTCTTCAGAAAACGATTCAGCACTTAATGAAACAGTTTCTGGCGAGTCTATAGATCGCCTTTCGTCTGTTAGCGTACTTTCATCGAGCAATAAAGTCAAATTATTAACCGCTTCAGTTTCACTAGGCGTAATTATACTTCGACTATTAGAACCGCATTTCTCCTCTGAACGAATATCAGAGGGCTCATTTACAACTATGGATTCATCTGTATATCTATTTGTCAGAAATTTAAGCAAATAACGTTTTCCTTCTATCAGTTCAGATTTTGAAACTAAAGATTCAGCGTCCATTGTTCAGGATACATTAAAAGAATGCAAACCCAAGTCAAGGTATGAAGACAGAGTACCTTCCAATGTACCTTCAGTCAACTAAAAGTAAGTATTCTGCCAGTTCTCAGTCAAAGTTATTGCAGGTTGATGAATTTCAAAATGATATTCTCGTGAGAAAATAATGAGGCCTCGTTATAGATCGACTGATAGATAAATGGGATTGAACCCGAAACATATAAGGTTCAGAGTTCTTTCATGCACCAACCATCTTCATCATGACTCAAAGACACCGTTGTGATTTTTATCCCATCGGAGCTGTTTATTGTCTTTGGAAAACGTGGGTTAGGCCCCGTATAGCTTATAAAATGTTCTTTATTATCGACCTTTCCTTCCTCGCAGTCATTCTTAAATTTTTTTTCTAAATGTTTAGATTTTAGTTAAATCTTGTTTGACGCACCAAGGTCAAACCTGTTTCTTGAAAAATTAAACTCCACCTTTACTCATTCCCACAATTACCATCCAGTAACGGGTTTGATGCATATAAATCATTCAGGACAAGTTTGGTTTACTTTTTATTAACGTCGCACTAGAAGCAACACGAGGGCTACTGGCGACGGACCTCGTAATTTTGAACCACAGTCAAGTGACGAGGACAACATCTGAGCTGTCACCCCCTTCCCTAACATCCACACCACGCCAACGGGAGGACTTTGGGCTCCGACAGATTTAACGTACATCAGCCCTGGCTACACGAAGTCTTTGGTAGCCAAGGATCGAACCACGACCGAACGAAAATCGACGATCACGAATCCGAAACAATGATCACTAGGCTGCCGCGGCCTTCGTTATGAGGAGGTTTTTAAAATCTGTTTGTCGTTTCCTTTGAGAGGGATTAGTTTAGTTTTTTTTTTATTAACGTCGTACTAGAATCAACACAAGGCTATTGTCGACGGACCTCGTAATTTTGAACCACGGTCAAGTGACGAGGATGATATCAGACCTGGCATCCCCTCTATTGATTTCCACACATCGCCAACAGGAGAACTTAGGACCTCGTCAGATTTAACGTGCCTCAGCCCCGGCTACACGGTGAGTCTTTGGCGGCCAAGAATCGAACCCGCGATTGAACGAAGACCGCCGACCGCTTGTCCACGACCTTGACCACTAGGCTACCGCGGCCCATCATTCAGGTCAAATATTCTTAATATTCCAAGGTGTTTACAAATTGATTGAGTAGTTAGTATCGAAGAAGTGCGAGAGTTGTTAGTGATGGACCTCGTAAAATTCAGTCTCTATTGATTGACAAGGTCAACATCTGAGCTGGCAACCCATGATATACACCCTCCTAATATCAGATCTATAAATTCCTTCCAGATTTAACGTGCGAATTTTCTTAGATCTGGATTGAAGCATTGCTAGCCATGAATCTGCTATTGTGACTATTAGGCTCTCGCTCCCATTTCATTGTAGGGAAGTTAAGTTTTTGAGTTACTGGTTGTGTATTAACGCCAATCTTAGAAGAAAAACGACGGTTCTTGGCAAAGGACTGCATAATTCTGAACATACGTTGATGAATCAGGACCACGATAGAGACGGTTCCTCCCTCTCAAAACTTACACATATTGCTTAAGGGCGAGCCGTGATAGATTTAAGGTGCATCAGTCTCACTATACAATGAGATTCAAGGGCAAGAGAAATCGAACTTACAGTTACCAGAATTGACTCCTGCAATAAGATTGTGTTTGATAAAACATGATTACCACAGTCACAATGAAAAACTGGTAGATCGTAAAAATATTTTTAAGGCTCTTGGTTTTCAATTTGGATATTTTACTGTTTTTTAGTCACCCCTGAATTTCTTGGTTACTATGTGCGCATGAAAAAAGTGGTTAAATCACAAACTCTTATACTGGAGGTTCGCGGGGCAACCAGAATGAGAAAAGGCCGACATATTAGAAGAGTTTAAGGTATCGCTTATAGTAATTTGCTATAAATTAGGTTTACCGAAAAGTTCTGTCCGTTTGTAAAAAAATGGTGGAAATAATATATATTTCCATGCATTTTTAATAATACTTACTAAAACAATATTATCCGTCATTACGTATGAACTCTTGCCATCGAGATGGTAATTTATATATATCATTTTTGAAAAATACCTTGTCTTTCGAAACGAAGATCTCGAGTTTTGGTAGGTTCAATTAAGCTTTAGTTTAAAATTTATTTTCCTTTCAAAAAGCTTTGTAGGAAGGTTGACAAATGTTAATTAGAATGTGCTAGGTTTGAGGGGTATAATGGATATGACAGAAATTTGAAGCCTAGCTGACTGAGTTTTTGACTTATAGCCAGAGCAGCTTGATGTTTGGCATAATCTTGACGAAAAGTAAAGTAATGTGCGTCATATCGAACATCGCTGACTTTTTTTTTTTTCCCAATCCTATGTTTGAAGCATACATTGGGCCGCCGTAGCCTAGTGGTCAAGGTCGTGGACTAGCGGCCGGCGATTTTCGTTCAGTCGCGGGTTCGATCCTTGACCGCCAAAGACCCGCCGTGTAGCCGGGGCTGATGCACGTTAAATCTGTTCGGGGCCCAAAGTCCTCCCATTGGCGTGGTGTGGATGTTAGGGGAGGGGGGTGCCAGCTCAGGTGTCGTCCTCGTCACTTGACCGTGGTTCAAAATTACGAGGTCCGTCGCCAATAGCCCTCGTGTTGCTTCTAGTACGACGTTAATGTAAACTAAACTAAACTAATTGAAGCATACATTTGCTGAGAGATTATGTATGTTTCTTAAGGTCAAAAAATTATAAATGTGTTGATTCTTTGACGTCCCACCATATGCGCTGAGTTCTCTTAAGACCCTACCTCGATTTAAAGGTGGTAGTCTATGCTGCAAGTATGCTCTCTTCCTTACGATGTAATCAAAAATACTCACTTTTTATGACCAGTTAAAATCCGGTACAGAATGGGTTTGTTTTCGTTCTGAGCAGACAGAGATGTGTACATAACGATTCGATTAAGCACATTTTTCTCCTTTAACACACGAGGCACTCATTCGGAATGTTTAATAACTGGTCCCCGAAACGACGATCATTATCGTACAATAAATATTATTAAATGTATTAAAAGTATATTATTTTATTTCACTTCAGAAGTTGGATCATCGGTTGTGCCGGATTAGCGAATTTAACGGATTATTGAGCATTAATATAATTTAAAAGGTATGTACCAAAGCTAAGCTTAATCCAGTTAATAATTTAAACCATTAAAACGGATTATTAAACATAAAACGGATTATTAAACATAAAACGGATTATTTAAAAGAATGTCTTTATATTATATTTTTATATAATCATACAATAAATGATATTTTTTTTTACTTATTTTTAATGCTTTCGAATAACAAAGTTTCTAAAATAGTAAGAAATGAGATAAACTTATTACAATCCCAAAACTAATTTTAAGTAGACTAATAACTTAGTAAAAATTTAAGAAAATGTGTTTTGAATATCGATTAGATTTATTTTACTACGTTTTAAACATACGCGAGTTATGCTAAGACTCCCCACACATACCCGTTCTAGCTTAAATAAAAGTTATAGGAGAACTAAATGTAAACTAATTATTTTTATTTTATACTGCTTAAATTTTTAAAAGATTTATATTAAAACCAAAAATTGAATGATTTTTTTTTGTTTGATTTAGTGCTTTATTAAAGAAAATATAAACAATTTGCCTCCTTAAGCAAAAGTTAATGACGTGAGGGAGTGACAGTGCGGTTTTATGGCGCAAAAACATTTGTTGGAATATAAAAAAAACTATTAAGTTAAAAAATAAGAGACAAATACAAGAAAGATAAAGAGTTAAACCTTCAAATGTAGAATAAAAAGCCACAGTGTTTTATAAATTCAAATAGCTTAGTTTTTATTTACGTCGCACTAGAAGCAACACGAGGGCTATTGGCAACGTTCCTCGCAATTTCGAACCATGGTCAAGTGATGAGGATGACACCTGAGCTGGTATTCCTCTGCTAACTTCTACGCCCCGCCAACGGGAAGACTTTTGGCCCCTACAGATTTAACGTGCATCAGCCCCAGCTTCACGGAAGGTCTTTAGCGACCTAGGATCGAGCCCACGACTGAACGAAAACCTCCGGCCACGAACCCGAAACCATGACCCCTGGGCTACCACGGCCTATAAAGACAAATAAGTAAGAGTGGGAGGATTCCCCTACCAAGACAAATAGATTTAAAACTGATGAATTAAAAAAAAACCTTACGACGATAATGAAAAACCAGACATTAGTTTAGTTTATATTAACATCGCACTAGAAGCAACACGAGGGCTATTTGCAACGGACCTCGTAATTTTGAACCACGGTCAAGTGACGAAGACGACCCCTGAGCTGGCACTCCTCCCCTCTTCTAACATCCACACCACGCCAACGGGAAGACTTTGGACCCCGAACAGATTTAACGTGCATCAGCCCCGGCTACACGGCGGGTCTTTGGCGGCCAAGGATCAAACCCGCGACTGAATGGAAACCACCAGCTGCTAGTCCACGACCTTGACCACTAGGCTACCGTGGCCTGAAATACCGGACAGTCAATTAAAATGTGATGTAGTGTAAGAAAAGACACTCGGGAGCACCCTCCTCAAACAAAATATATTTATGAGTAAATCGAATATGTCCATTGCGAAGGCGAATCAATTTGAAATCCGCTTTGCGCATTGAAACAATAGGTCGTTCTCCACAAATAGAATGCAATTTATTATTGTACTGAGGACTCGGTGATTCCAGCCATTTATAATGAATAAGCTTTAAAATATGAAATCTTGTGCCTTCTAGTGGGACTGCGAGTTGCAAAGGATTCATTGCCGATCGTGCAGCCGTGTCCACTTGTTCATTGCCCAAAATATCTACCCGACTCTGTATCGAACAGAATTTTATATGATAACTTCTTCTATACAGGTGAAAAATAAAGACTGTAATCTCAACCACAACAGGAGGATTGCGATCGTCGAAATGTACCAATATTTCTAGGACTCTCGTGCTATCTGTATAAACAACGAAATTTCGAGAGCTGAATTTCTCGACTTATCGGAGAAATTTATTGACATTATTCACCATAAGATGTTTGTTATTTTGAACGATTCTTTTCTAAGGTACTACCACCCCTTAATTATTTACTGTCACTTTGGAACCAGTTTATAAATGCCTATCACATTAAATGACCTATTCGTCTTAATTTTATCAAAGCTCCCATGTAACGCGTAATAATCTACTATTGAGGAATTATTAAAAATCAAAAATCAATTATTAAGGAAGATTCTTATCACAGCTCCTAAGTATTATGTATTATCAATCCATACAGTTAAGTAATAAGCAAGTATAAAATTTATAACATAGATTTATTTAGAAAACATAAAATCATCTTGCTTCGTAAACATTAATAACATGTTCCGTTTTACAATCAAGTATATGGTAGATCTGGAATCAGTCACTTTGCAATTTCAAACATGAATACATTTTGTGCCATTTTTACAGTTTTTTGAATTTAAAAATCTAGAATTATATCTTTAATAATGGAAAAGTTAGTTTTCATAGCTGAGAAATATGCTAAAATTATCTGATGTTGCTATATATGCAAGAGTCTATTGTTTTTACTGCGAAAGCATAACTGCGTCACTTCACTTAAAATGCTTAACTTGTTGGCATACATTGACTTCATTTAAATATTTTGCGACATTAGAATCTCACACTTACTCCAGAAACTACTAAATTTCACTTGATTTACATACAAATCAGTCGTAATTACATTGATTATATACCGTTCTCGAGAATCAGCAAAATTTTTCATAATGCCAAGATTTCCTATAACAGAATTTCTCTCGGATTACTGTAAAAAATGTGTTTTCTTCAGTAATCTTCACACCACTGATCTATTCAAGATCAATATTTGTGAAAAAGTTCGAGAGGGACAGTAAAAGTTTTTGCAAGCTGTTTAGAAAAATGTCAAAAAACGCACCTATACGAGAACTGAATTCGCTCGTTTAGAGATTATACTCCAAAATTAATGCAAAAAAAAGAAACGCATGTCCTATAAATTTAAGTATTCAAGATAAAATAAAAAGTACTTTACTTTAACAGTGTAAAATGAATTTAATCCATCCCTGTACTTTCAAACGTTTATAGCTGATATATGTATCAATATCATCTAAAAATTTTAAACTGGTTAAAACAACTATATTTGTTGAAGGACGACTATTAAGTTTTAAAAGTTTTCTTCCAACTAGGCATATTTAAAATAATGCATCTATTCATGGGATGCATTTAATTAAACTGTTTTAGGAGTTTCTTCCTTTGGTTTCAAATCTAAAATTGCTTTCATGAGTCCTTTCAAAAGATTTTTTATCTTCAAGAGGGCTTTGTCTGTCTTTTTCGCATAATCCCATATTTCTACTCCCATTACACTGAAATTTTCGTTCAATGTGTCAAATAATCTTGAAGAACTGCCAAAATAATACATTAAATTCATATTTTCAATATTCAATAATTCCTCCGTTTCTGGAGGAGCATGCTGGAAATCGACGATGCCCTTACAAATTTTCATAGAATCTCTGATGATTGAATCTAGATCACGCATTTTTAAAATGAGTTCGTTTTCGGCAGCTTTCAAAATATTAAACTGACGCCTTTGAAACTCTAAGAATTTGGTACTGTATTTTTGTAAGCGTTCTCTTACAGGCAATTTTGAATAATCATCTGACACGTCTTCAGTCTCTAAAGTGTGTGAATGTATTGGAGAACCTACTGGCGAACTTGATGAACTTGATGAAACATATTTTGATGTTGAAGGTTTTGGTTCAAAAGGCTTCTTTGAATACTTTTTCTTTCTTTCCTTTAAAGCACTTGTTGGCGATATGTACCTTGATGTAGATGTTTTACGTTTGGTAGGAGGTTTTGCATATTTCTCACTTTTTGAGTATTGCTCAGAAGAACTTGATGAAGAGGGTTGAGGAACATACTTGGATGTAGAAGGTATTAATACAGAGGAACTTTTTGTATATCGTTTCTCAATACATTTAAATTTAGGTGATGATATACATTTAGATGGTGAAACCTTTGGTTCATGACTTCTATATTCTTTCTTTTCTTTCAATGGGCTCAGTGGTGATTTGTCTTTTGACTCAGGCGGCTGTGATTCAATTAATTCACCCCTCTCTCTTTTTTTAAACTCGTACTTCCCTTTAAAAAATTGAAATTTATCTGGTGGTGAAGTCTCAATTAAGGGCAGCCTATTAAATACTCTTTTCTGCACTCTATTGATGTTGGACAAAATACCAAGATTACGCTTCTTTTTCTGACCCTTTGCAGCTGCTTTGCTTCGGGACGGGCTTACCATCTCCATATGTTCTTGTATATTTGCAGGAGAAGTACTTTGTTCTTGTATTTTTGCAGGAGAAGTACTTTGTTCAGGTATTTCCACAGCAGAAGTACTTTGTTCAGGTATTTCCGCAGCTTTATCAGACAGTAAAGGGCAGACAGTAAAGTCTGCCGTCTCCTCGAAATCATCAAAATATAGTTCCGATTCGTCATCAGATTCATAACTGGAATCAAATGAATCATCCGGGCTTAGTTCATAAATGCGATCAGAAAAATAACTCATTGTTCAACCTGTAGGTCGAGATTCAACGGAAAGTAACCCAAATAGATCTACAGCATAATTCGTACAACTATATATGAAACATTCAGCCAGCTTACAGCTAAATTAGAATCAGTTAAGAGTTTCCAAATATTTATATCCTAAGCGAGCCATGGTAGCCAAGTGGTCATGCTCACGGAAAAGGTCGTCGTTGCTTCAGAGAATCCTGGCATCGAATTTTGATACTTCTAAAGATCTCTGACGTAACAGGGATCATGATCATTTTGATAACATATGCTCAAAGTTCAGATGCTGATAGAGTGCGTAAGTTACTAGAGTGGGTTGCCAGCTCTGGTCCCCATTACTAGACAAAGATTCTAAATTACGAGGGCTATATTGCCAAAAGGACTCGCGATACTTCTAAGAGCAACATTAATACAACAATCAATCTAGAAGCTGTATTCTGTTTTTAAAATCGCAAATGTCTAAGCCAATGATAAGAATTCCTAGTAGCCAAATAGATTTGAATGCGCATAAAATGCTCATTTCGAGCCACTATCACGAGACGAGGATGACACCTGAACAGGCACTTATCTCAGTTAAATTTTTCGAGATTTCAAGGAGAGATTGATTCATCGCTTATTAATATCGCATTTAGAAGTGAACGAAACATTAACTCGCACTACACTCCTCAAATTTTCACGCAATCGCAACGTAAAATTGCGAAGGTTACGACGGGCATTATCTATACTACTCGACGAGTCATTAGTGACATCATGACTCTAATCTACTTTTCTGTGGTAGTTATGCCGGTCGTGAGCTTGTGTCCATGACCAATCATTTTCCACTGTTCCAAATCTAATTATAGGGAATTATAATTTTTGCACAACCCGTGTGGTGACCGGAGATGACAGAATAGTCTCACTGTAGCTCATGCATGTCGTAAAAGGCGACTAAAATGGGTACCCAGCGTCTGGGGGTATAGCCGGGCACCCTGCCCCTGGGGATTATATCAGGGGGACCTCAGGGACTTGCCTTCTTCAGGTAAGTACGGGCATCATGACCCCGAGGCACCTTAGTGATCTTTTTCTTTCCCATGGGGTTTAATGTCTTCGGTAAACACGGGTGACGCACTCCCGGGATACCTTATCGATCCTTCTCTATTTTCATCCCTCCTTCTTGTCAACCATTTTTACCTTTTTTCAACTTCACGGCTAGACCGCAGTTTAATCTTGTTTGTTGCAGCATAGCCATATCTGGCTCTTGCGCCAATAAACTTTACATTCACTCACTCACTGTAATTTTTGCACTTTTGTTAATTATTAAATAATTATTTCAAATACCAACTGATATGTATTTTTTAAATAACCACATTTCAAATTAAATAAGAAAAATATATTACCAAATATATATATTATTTATGCTTTTTGATTTATTTTCATGTAAGGATTTGATTCACATGATTAGCTTACACGTGACGTGTCTAAAATAACGAGACTAAGCTGTAAAACTTTTTTTTTATCTCATACATATTTCTTTATTAATACCTTTAACATACACCCCTCCTCTAACACTACAACTCTCCATGCGAATATTCCATCGTATGATACGGAGCAGGAAGTCTTCTTTGAAGCGAGCCTCTATCTTTTTCATAGCTTCGTTTTCTTTTTATTCTTTCACGGAGTTCAAGAAAGAAAGTGAAAATAATAAAGCTGATTAATAGTTTTACATTCAAGAACCAAATGAAGCTACACAATCCCAAGAATATCGAAAAATTAATTACTGCTTTGAATTTTTATTTGTTCATTACAAGTTTATTTGCTCTCGGTGAAGATTGATTCATCCAGTGCATGGATTCACGCTTCGTTTCTAGATCATAAGTAAAAAGCCACGATGCGTAGCACATTATTATCCTTTCCAACAAGTTTGGGTCAGTTTTAATGGCATTCAAAGTGTCAGTAAACATTTTTGCAAATTTTTTATAACCCCTGTGGTGACCGGATTCAAAGAACAGTCTAACAATAGATCATGCATGCCCTAAGAGGTGAGCGTCTGCGAGTTTAGACGGCTAACTTGCCCTTGGGAATAATATCGGGGGAATCCAGAAGCTTGTCTTCTTTATATCCGAACGCGCTTCACTCAACCCAGTTATCCTCATGATTTTTTTTCCCATGGGATATACTATCTTAGGTAAACACTGGTCATGCACCCCGGGATACCCAGGAGATCTTTTTTTCATGGATGAATTACATCTTTACACTCATTTACTCTCCTTGTTTAGCGCATAACCATAACTGGCTTTTGTTCCACTAAAAATACTATCACCCTCTCATTCAAATGTCTAGATAACACATGCACTTTGTTTGGCGCAGCATGGTCATGGTGATTCGGATGTGAATCATTTTCAACGTCATCTCAGCCATCTTGAAAAAACACGTGCACGTGTTAAGCATACGTTTCGATAAACTTTGAATGAATTATAAGTGTCAATAGCTATTTTTCAGAGCTTGTCATGTGAAATTTTACATATCATTTCTCTATAGTTACACTTGTCATTTTTGCAGCGAAGCAGGCTCGATCCTTGCCAGCTAAAAACCCGCCGTGTAGCTGGGACTGATTCCCGTAAAATCTGTCGTAGCCCAAAGTCCTCCCGTTGGAGTGGTGTGGAAGTTAGGTGATTAGGTGTCTTCCTCGTCACTGGACAGAGGTTCAAATTTACGAAATCCATCGCCAGTAGCCCTCGTATTGCTTCTGTACGAAGATAATAAAAACTAAACTAAACTAAACTAAACTTAGCAGTGAAGTAACATAAATAACACTAATGCGAATGTTGGCAAATCTACAGATTTGCTTAGTGATGCGAGTGAGTGAGTGAATGTAAAGCTTATTTGCACAAGAGCCACATACGGCTATGCTGCGCCAAAGAAGATTTAACTGTG
This sequence comes from Nephila pilipes, assembly GCA_019974015.1. NCBI lineage: Eukaryota > Metazoa > Arthropoda > Arachnida > Araneae > Nephilidae > Nephila > Nephila pilipes. The sequence continues at coordinate 168,105 of BMAW01078079.1, read as the reverse complement.
ATCTAGACGTGAAGAAATTGGAAAAAGACAAAAATTGGTTGACAAGAAGGAGGGTCAAAAATTGAGAAAGGATCGCTAGGGTAAACCGAGGTGGGCGTCTCCTGTATTTACCAAAGATATTAAACTCCATCGGAAAGAAAATGACTACTAGGGTGCCACGGGGTCATGATGCCCGTACTTAACTAAAGAAAGCAAATCCCTGAGGTCTCCTGGGTGCCCGACTATGACTCCTGACGCTGGGTACACATTTCAGTCACCTCTTACGACATGCATGAGCTACAGTGGGGCTATTCTGTCATTCTCGGTCATCACACGGGTCTTACGTACGCGAGAGACACTGCATTGGAAAGGGAAGACTTAACACTAAACAGGTTGTCCTTCGCTAGTGTTTGGCGCATGCATACAGTGGCTCAAACAATTGAGGAAATACCTTACTTTCACTTTATAAATCCAACTTTTAATGAAAATAACACATTAACTAGAATAGAAGACGTATTTTTACTTTTACACGTAATAAAAGGGTTAATTTACAGTAAAAATAACGAAAATCAACAAAAAATATCTAAAATTAAAAGTTTCACAAATATTTGAAGTAAACATAGGCAGATCTTTACCTCAAAAAATTAAGGATACACCAATGAAATTTTTTCGATATATTACATACATAGACAGTATCAGTATTTTGTTGCATGTCCTTTGGCTTTTATAATGTCCTCCAAACGTCTTGGTACCGATTCGACCAATTTTTAGTGTTATCTGGAGATATTTTATCCCCTTCTTCTTGTAACACTTGCTTTAAATGGGCTTTGTTTCTAATCTGGTGTTTTTGGACCGCTGTTTTTAGTGTGGCCCACAAACTTTCTATGACATTGATGTCAGGGGACTGTGGCGGTGTTTGCAATTGTTGTTTACAATGAAAAAGACATCACATTTTAACATTACTTGTCGTGTGTTTGGGGTCGTTGTCGTGCTGAAATATAGAATTTCCATCTAAACCCAAATTTTGTGCACTTTCTTTAAGATTGTTGCGGAGTATGTCTATATAAAGCTTATGATCCATTATACCATCTATAAAAACTACATTTCCTACCCCATTTGCAGCCATACAACCCCAAACCATGACGGAGCCACCACCATGTTTAACTGTAGGACGTAAATTTTTTGGATCCTAAGCGGTGTTCGGCTTTCTCCAAACGGTGTGACGACCATCGCTTCCAAAAATGTTGAATTTACTTTCATCACTAAATATAACTTTCTTCCAAAAGTTTTCTGTCTTCAACTGATGAGTTTTTGCAAACTCCAAACGCTTTTTCTGATTTTGTAAGCTTATGAAAGGTTTCTTTCTAGCTACTCGACTGCTATATCCAGCATGTCTAATCACATTTCTCACAGTTTCAGCACTTACACTTCTGCAGATTATTCGAGAAGTTTCTGCAGCTAGTTTGACTGCACTCAGTTTAGGATTAATCTTGATATCTTTTAAAATTTTCCTTTTAGCTACATCACTCAGAATACTTTTCCTTTCTCTTACACTCTTATTTTGAATTAATCCATCGCGTTTAAATTTCCCAATTTTCTGGACACATGAGTGACTTCTACCGACAATTTCAGCTATTTCACGATAAGATTTTCCCTTCTTAAATAACCTTAATATAAATTTTCTTACATAATACTCTCTTTCCGCGGAGCCATTTTCCATTTAAAATTACAGCTTTATATTCTCATAACCAACTTCAAAAGACAGAAATAACAGTTGAAAAAGTTTAGGATAAAATTTCCCAAACTTAGATTATTAGTAGCAAGCAAAAAGAAATCAACAACGTAGTTAAACAAAAATTTCATTTGTGTATCCTCAATTTTTTGAGGTAAAAATCTGCTTATGTTTATTTGAAATGCCTCTAAAACGTTTTATTTTAGAATTTTATCGTTGATTTTTCTTTATTTTTACTGTTAATTAAACCTTTTGTTATGTCTAAGAATAAAAATTCGTTTGCACTTCTGGTTAAGGTGTTATTTTGATTGAAAGTTGGATTTATCAAGTAAAAGTAAGGTGTATCCTCAATTGTTTGTGCCACTGTATGTCTTTTCTATTTCAGTGTCAGTCTTGTTATTTAATAGCCACATTTTTACATGTAATGGGGGGAAATAATCTTTATTCCCATCCATCCCATAAAAAAAACTAATAATATTAAAATTTTTTTTTAATTTTGTCCTATATAATATTTTGGTCTACCGGATAATTCTATCATTTTGTGAAGTGAAAGTAAAAACTACATTTTCCCTACATTTAATATTATTTATTAAAAAATATAATTTTCATCGTTACTAGGATTGGTCTCTATTAAAAATGCAGAAGCTGGGGTTTACTCTGCAGAATTTACATTGTCTTCTGCCGTTGGAAAATACTTTGACAACTTTAATGGTGAAATAGTCGCCATTTCCTTAGCCTTGTATAATATTGAGCATAGTAAAAAGAAAAATATTGTCTTTTTCGTTGATTATTCCAAGGCAGTAATTATTCTCTGAGCAACTTCCTATATTTCCAAATATGAGATCTCCAGAAACTAACATACATGGAAAAAATAGGCAAACTATTGAATATTAAGAACCGCTTAGTTCTGCAGTGGATACCAAGTCATTACAAGATAAATGGAAGCGAGCAGTCAGCTATGTTGGTAAAGATGGATCTCAAATGATGCAACCAAATCCTCCTCTGCTTCTGCAACATATAAAAATACATATATATACTCTAATCTCAAATCTATATGTCTCAGCATATAGAGAGAAAAAACTCTGGGAGTAAATGGGATTCCTTGTTAAATAAGTCATCAAGGATTTCCTGTTTCTTACCTAGATCAGTTGGAGTGGCATGCTTTAGATTTGCTGAGGGCCATAACAATTTGCAGAGCCAGTTATATAGAATTGGACACACGAGTTTAGATACTTGTCCTCTTAGTGACCACGACATGATCATGACAGGAGAATACCTCAACTTACTTCTTCATTGTTTTTAACTCTTCATTTTTGAATATTACTGACAACGTTTTAGCTGACTGCTTTTATCTTTCTAATAATGAAATATTGGGCTGCTCGTCGACTCATGACTCAAATGTCGGAGACGGGCATAGGATAATAAAAAAGGATTGGTCTTTAAATATTCCAGGTGGGTGTCTCGTGAGTTAAGAAAGTAAAATGTGTTTAATTGAATCATTACAAACACATCTCTGTTTGTTCGTCTCACAAACAAACCCATTTTGGATAAGAACTGGTGGTGAAAAATGAATTATTTTCGAATGCATTGTAAAGAAAAGAGCATACTTAGAGCATGGTCTATCTGTCCCCTCTTCCTCTAAATTGAGATTAAGCCTGAATCAGAGAACGCTGTGTATGTGGTGGGACGTCCAAGAACCAATACATTTTGAAGTTTTTATACCTAACAAGAAACTCAATTCGGAGAGAGTTTGTCAGCAAATGGATGATTGAAATAAAGAACCTGGAAGAAAAAAGGCAGAGATGTGCATTGTAATGCACATTACACTGCATCATAATAATGTTAAACTACATGCTGGTTTGGCAACTCGTCAGAAAATCACAGAACTAGACTGAGAGAAATTCTGTCACAACTATCATACTCCTCAGATATAGCACCCTCTAATTATCACTTGTTTATCTCCCTGCAAATTAATAAACGTAATATATATATATATATATATATATATATGATACCTAGTGCTACTTGATTTCTTCGTCTCTAAAGACAAGGCATTTTTCAAAAATGGTATATACAAAATACCATCATGCTGGCAAGAATTCATAAGTAATAAGAAACGACGAAAAACTGTACTGTGTTTTGCAGAAATGGCATAAAACTGTATATTGTTCAATAAATATTATTAGATGCATGAAAAATGTATTTTCTTACAGTACACAAACGGACAGAACTTTCTGGTAGACCTAATAAATAAACTCCACAACTCTACAGGTTTTTGGGGCATCAGAGCTTGAATATTTATAACGTCAATCATGATTTTGTGTCATTTACTAGGTTAATTTAACTTTCACAAGAAAAGACAATGAAGCCCGAAGTGTTATTAATGTGAAACAGACCCTGTTGTTATGGGTGTTGGAACCAAATAGGAATTTAACTTCATTGATCAATACTTTAATGAGATTAATTTTAATAAAAAATTTGAGAAATGGTTGTTGTTGTTACATATAGCTCAAAAGAAGCTCACTCCATATGTATAAGACCACTCGCACAAGCATCGAAAATGAATTCACATACACTTAAAATACAGACCAAAATATCATCATTAAAAAGACAAAATTCAAAGAATCAGAAAGCCTATAAAAATCATTCTTAAAAATAATCAATTCAAAAATTAAAACATGTATAGAAACTTTAAAAAGTCTTAGAGGGGAGCATTCAAGTGTTCAGTACATGTGATCCCTAATGCTCCAGGAAAGTAAGCAAACATCACCTTTAAATTGTAAAATGGGGCCAGAGCCCAGGGAGTAAGTGCTCTCAATTCATAGTATCTGTTTTGCAAAAATGGCTAAAATTATTGGACAACACGTTTATTCTCTTTAGATGTTCACCTGGACAGTCAAATCCAGTTTTTATTCTAAAATTGGCCACTGCCTCTTTACATGATCTATAACTGAATTCTGTCCAGCAATTTAAATATTTCTCCAAGATTTGTCTGTGAATTTATTAGACAGATCCAGGTTGTAATTTCACATGATTTTTTCACGTATTCATCTTTTGAAGGAAACCAGTGGAATAGTAATCTCTTCTGTATGTGGAACGATATTTGAAAATAAACGTGCTTTAATTCCCATCTAATGGCCGCTGCGAATTCAAATAAAACGTTCCAATTTGAAATCACCGCAGTGTGATCAAGGGCACGTTTGCTCGGACATATACGATTCCGTGGGCCGTGAAGGTAGAATCGCGTGATCACGTAAAAGTCATCACGGTCCTTTATCTACAAGAGTATTTTATGAGGAAAAGCTGCTGTGCACACCAGCTCCCGCAGCGTCATTCATCTCAAATCCATCAGTATAAAGTCGAATTCATTCTGGAGCAAGATAATTATTTTCCAACAATGACAAGGCATTTATTCAAAACAATGTCTAGTGTGTCTTTTGTTCTACTTCCATCCAAATCTAAATTCTAATGTATTTTCAAAAATATCAACGGGGTACCTAGTAAATTAGAATTTTCAGTAGTTATATTCAGATCCAGGTCCCTTAAAATCCCCTCTCAAACCTCGGCTTTTCGAGAAATGGATGAATTTTCTTCCTATTGCAAATATTGATGCTATAAGTGCTATTGGACACAAAGGAATTAATGTTTAAGTGTTCATTTTATGAGCAAAATAAATTGGGCAAAGGTTGCTACATAAACAGAAAACAGGGAGGGGGGGAAGGTTTTTGAAATATATCACCAAATGTGAGTGAGTGAAGATGAAGTTTAAACGCGTGATTCTCCCTTCACTGTCCATTATATCGTATTTGTGACGAGTGTTTGCGTGCCACCGAGCTCGTGATCCCACTGGTATGATTTCAAATTGGAACGGGTTTTTTTTTTTGCATTTTTATCGGTCACTATATGGCGGTTCATGTCCGACATATATTCAAATATCGTTCCACAAAGTGTTGACTTTCAATTCCCGCTTTTGGTTCCGAGTTTTTCTTTTCTGTTGCAAAAGAGGAATTTTGAAATGTTTCGAAATGTTATAAGCTTCAAAAGTTTTAAGTATTATTTAGTAATTTCATTCAATTTATTATATATTTTTTTGCATTCAGTTTTCTAATATATTATCTATATTTTAAATAATTGCAAATTAAAAAGTTTTTGACATTTATATTGTTGCTATTTTTGTAACTATATAATTTTTTTTTATCAAAATGAATATATTTTCTTTTAAATTCGCTATTATTTTAATAAATATTACAAATATTTTATTACCGTTTATTTAGATGCTACCAATTATAATCATCTGTAAGTTTCTACGTTTTTAATAGCAGGTATGAGTTTCTATGATATTTTATATGAATTTATGCTTAACGAGAAAAATCGCCTGGTCTCGTGCCTGCATTCACTTACAGAGTGCACGGGCTTGGGGAAGCAGTTCTTTCTTCTATCGTTGATCTTTTTTTTTGAACGGGTTAATGCGCGCTCACACACGACTGGCAGAAATTTGGAAATAATGAAAAATGATTAAAATTGGTTGACAATAAGGAATGTCGAAAATAAGGAAGGAAAGTGCAAGCTGTAAAACCCATGCAAAAAGCGATCATTAGGGGATTTTTAACTAATTCTTAAGATCCCAATGAGAAGCAACACGAGGTCCAATGGCGACGGTTCTCACAAGTTTGAGTCTCGTTCAAGTTAAACTTTGTTAGATAAGCTGGTACTTCCCCCTCCATTTTTCCACACCTCGCCAAGGGACGTCTTAGAATGTTGACAGATTTAACGCATATAATTCCCGCTACACGGCAATTCTTTAGTGGCATGCAGGCTCAAAACCAAAACTTTACAAAACGTAGACCACCCGCCCGAAACCATGCCATGAAGCAATCGAGACTACATTACTATTAAGGTTCTGGGAACGATGAATCCCGTACCTAATCACGAGATATTAAGGTTTTGAGAGAAAAGTATACCCAGAAATGTATTTGAAAATTTGCTTTGAGTGAAATATCCTTATAGCTTCTTTCAAATATCTAGCCGCGACAGCCTAGTGGTCAAGGTCGTGGACTCGCGGCCGGCGGTTTTCGTTCAGTCGCGGGTTCGATCCTTGACCGCCAAAGACCCGCCGTGTAGCCGGGGCTGATGCACGTTAAATCTGTTCGGGGCCCAAAGTCTTCCCATTGGCGTAGTGTGGATGTTAGGAGAGGGGGTGCCAGCTCAGGAGTCGTCCTCATCACTTGACCGTGGTTCACAATTACGAGGTCCGTCCCTAATAGCCTTCTAGTACGACGTTAATAAAACTAAACTAAGTAGTGGTCAAGGTCACATGCGCGAGGTTGGTGGTTTTCGTCAGGTTGAAGATATGAGCCTTGATGCACGTAAAAACCCAGCGTATGACCACGGCTGAAGCACGTAAAATTTTTCGAGGATCAAAGTCCACCCGAAGGCATGGTGTTGAAGTTAGGAGTAGTTACCAGTTCAAGTGTTGTCCACGTCATTTGTCCGAGGTACAAAACCACGAGGTCTGTCACTAGTATATTTCGTGTTGTTTTTAGTTAGACCAACCAATCAGACAATCTCTCAAATATCAACAAGTTCTTTAAAAATGTTGCTTGATTGGTTTTAGGAACTCACACAAGAAGAAACAAGTGGGCTATCGGTGACAGGCCTCGTAATTTTGAGCTTCTTTCAAATGACAAGGACGACACCGTTGGTAGAATATCCTTGTTCGAAATTCCACACCATGCCAACCGAATGATCAAAAATATTTGCTGTTATACAAAATAACAGCGTTAATCTTCTGGCGAAAAATAGGAATGACATTATATAAACTAAATTTTAGCATATGTTTATTGCAAAATATTTAAGACATTACGTATAACATAACTTTAAAAAACGTGAGAGTTTTATAATCTGTCTGATTTATCACAAATATTAAAATATTTCATATTTAATTTAATTTAATTTTAAGAAAAATCCTAAAATATGATGAATTCTCAACATCACTTAAATACAATTTTTTATATCGCATGAGATTGAATTAATCACTCAAGTGTTTGAAAAATTATTCTAGTCTTGTGCAAATATCGAAAATTCGAAGAAGAAATAGGAATATTCAAAAATATCGTAGATTGTTTGAAATCAATTTCTGTGATATAAATTCCGAATTTTACAATAAATACATTTTTCTTATAATTTTAAGATCTATTTGTTTCGCTTCAATAGAAATATAGCATTATTTTCAATAATTTAATTTTGTTCCCATTGTACTTTTTTTATACAATTTAAAGCATTTTATTCAAACTGCTGCAGTACTGTTTTGATGAAATTGCACTATGTAATGCATTTTTCTAAAAAAATGTTATTATACTGAGTTTCTTTACAGATATGTTCCCTTATTCCACGTCTTAACCCAATTTAAATGATAAAAAATAATTTTGAAAAGAGAAAACTAAAAGTAAACGTATTTTTATTATAAAAAAACATGCAATTCAGATTATAGTAAAATGTGTTTCAATACATTCTATTTGCGACTATTCATGTGATTGTTTCAGTTTATCAAAACACTATAATTCTAAGATTTCTTCCTCTAACAAATTCGGAAAGAAGGAAGAAATAAACGAGAAAACCTCTACACATGTTGTATCAAAATGCTTTAAGTAAAAGTCAATCTTCAATTTTAACAAACAAAAATTAGAGTAGATAACTAACGTACATTCCTTTAATTCTTGTCCTAGCTTTTTCATTTCAGCATTAGCAATCCTAATATTGTCGAAGTCGTTCTCCTTCTGTAAGCGTCGGAAGCTTATTTTGTCATGGCGTCTTTGTATATCAAATATCTTTTCAAATTCAGAAATCAGTTCCTTCAACAGCAACACAACTTCATTTTTGAGGGTCATCAATAACCTATGATCCAAGTCTCTCATAAATCTGAAGCGTTTCTCATGCGATTTCAGTTCTTTTACTGAATCCAATTTGAACAAAGGCAAGTGAAAAGTACGTCTCATTGTACCCATTACCTTTAAGAGTTCTTTCTCATCTACAAGCACATTCATCTCCATTGGTACAGGACGATTTTCAAAATTAAATAACATAGACATTTTTTTTCACGCTTTATTGAAACTATTCTTGATTCCTTATGATACTTGACTGAATAGGATTAAATTGTGATTCATAAGAAAAGTGATTTCCAAAAATATTTATAACAGCTGCAGTTCTGGGAAAAACAATTATACCTAACCAATTTTCACGATTGTTTTCATGTGACTTATACTTCAGTTGCAGTTCCAGTTAATTGATCTGTGGCTCTTAAAAAATGAAACTTTGGCTTATGTTTTCTACTCCGAATCAGTAGCTTTGGCCTTGGTAGCCAAGTGGTTTTGGGCAGGAGTTCTTTGTCAATGAAATTTCGATCGAGCCTTTTTTTCCAGACCTGATTCAACATAAGATCCATCATATAGTCGTTTTAATCGGGATGTTTATGCCAGGGTTGTTTCATTCGAGTCTCGGAATCCAATACTCATCTCATAAAGAACTCCATCGTGTGGTGTGGCTGATGATTCACATTAAACCTGCCGAGAGACTTAGTCATCACACTGGCATTTTGTGGGAGTTTAGCAATTGCGTACCAGCTTAAGTGTCATCCTCGTCATTTGAGTGAAATTCAAAATACGAAGTCTGTTACCAATATGCTTGTGACCGTGGTAGCCTAGTGGATTTTGGATTCGTGGCCGCCGGGTTTCGTTCAGTCGCGGGCTCTATCCTTGGCCACTAAAGACCCGCCGTGTAGCCGGGGCTGATGCACGTTAAATCTTTTGGGGTCCAAAGTCCTCCCATTGGCATGGTGAGGATGTTAGGAGAGGGGGTGCCAGCTCAGGTGTCGTCCTCGTCACTGGACCGTGGTTCAGAATTACGAGGTCCGTTGCCAATAGCCCTCGTGTTGCTTCTAATGCGACGTTTTTAAAAACTAAACTAAATTTAAAAAAATACCTAAATGCTTGGTTGGTTGGTATTAAGAACGTCAAACCAGAAGCAACATGAGGCCTGTTGGCGATGGACCTCGGAAATTTGAGCTACGGTCAAGTGAGCTGTTTTTAGATTAGTTTAGATTTTATTACCGTCCCTCTGAAGGCAACACAATGGAGAGTACTTAATAAGTATTTAGTAAACACTCAAAGTGTTTATTAAGGTATCTGCCAATTAGTTTAATTTAGTTTTTTTATCAACTTCGCACTAGAAGTAACACGAGGGCTGTTGGCGATGGACCTCGTAAATTTGTACTTTTGTCAAGAATTTAAGACATGAGAGGAAACATTTAAAATAGTGATTTTCATCATAAAATACACAGGAGGAGAGAAGGGAGTGTTTAATTTTTTATTAATGTTGCACTAGAAGCAACACAAGGACTAATGACAACCGACCTCGTAATTTCGAACCACGGCCAAGTGACGAGGACGACACGTGAGCTGGCATTCCCGTGTCCTAACATCCACATCACGCCAATAGGAGGACTTTGGGCCCCGAACAGATTTAACGTGCATCAGCCCAGGCTACACGGCGGGTCTTTGGCGGCCAAGGATCGCACTTTTGACTCAACGAGAACCCCCAGCCGCGAGTCCACGTCCTCGACCACTAGGCTACGCGGCCCAAGGTATCTGCCAAACTTCAAAGGTGAATTTTTTAAATAGTTGAAAAATAACATTTAATATGCATTATGCTACAGGATGTGGGTTAGAACTTGAAATAAAATATAAAATCGGCTTGAATAAATTTTTTTAAAAATATATTAGCTCAAAAGATACATAAAGTTAGCAGTAAAATGACTCTTGTAAAAAACTAAAATTAAAATACAGGTATTTCAATTCTGTAAATTTTATTATGATGAATTGAATCTAATTCAAGATGTGTGCCTCTCTTACAATTATAACCTTGATAATTAAATTCTTGTTGGAAATCGTGCTTTAACATACAGAAAAAAACGCGAAAATGTATGACTTTTATCAACAATAAAACGCAAAATAATAGAATTATAACAATAGGAGAGGTTCAAATCCTAAATTCACCTTCAACGAGTATTCCATAAAAGTTTGGTAACAATATATATGCATAAGGGTTTTTAGGCACAATCAAAGATCTTTATCTCAAGAGTTGTAAACTTGCGTTCGCACCTTTTCACAATACAAAATTGATTCATATTCATCGATATACAGGAAATAATAAGTATATCTTCTTATTGCATCCTCCCGACTTATACTGCGTTAATGCATAGCTATCAGTAAAAGGTACAAATGTAGTTTTAATTAAGTCGTTTTCTACACGTTGTATGATACCGTTAAAAAGTACTTCACTTTAATATGTTAGCCCACAAAAATATATGCCAAGAAATTAAAAAATAGAAATAAAAGTAGAAAGCGGAAAACAACTCAATATTTTTTTTAAAAAAATTTACTCATTTTAATATGTAGTCCTTTGACTATCGGCCATTATTATTTCCGACGAGTGATGGTGAAGTTTTATGACGCAAGAGTCAGATGTGGCCATGCTGCACCAAGCAAGGTGTAACTGTTATCTAGGTATCTGAATTTGTGACTGAGTGATAATATTAGTAATGGTGGAAAAGCTAGAAGTAGCCGTGCAGCACCAAACAAAGTAAAGAGTAAAACTGTGATTTAGACATGTGAAAAAAGAAAAAAAAAGGTAAAAAATTTTGTGAACAAGAGGAATGTTCGAAAATAGAGAAAGATCGCTAGTATATCCTAGGGTTGCATCTCCCGTGTATACCAAAAAAAAAGTGTAAACAACATGGGGGAAATATATCTTAGGATGCCTCGGAATCTTGATGCCCAAAGAAGGCATGCTCCTGAGGTCACCTGGTCTGTCGCCACCAAGGGCAGAATGACAGGCTATATCCCCAGACTCTGGCTACCCATTTTAGTCGCGCCTCTTACGACATGCATAAGCTGCTGTGGGACAATTTTTTTCCACCTCGGTCACCACACGGGTCTATTTCCGTCGAATAGTGGGCTCGATACCTGATACCCCTAAGGACTTTCCGTTCAGCAGAGTTGACTCTCATTAAATCTGGTAGAGGTCATAATTCCTCCCGTCAGCGTGATGTGGGACAATCAAGCTGAGGTATTACCCAAATCACATGACAAATATTTAAAATTAATAAGTCTGTCTCCAAGAGTTCTCCTGCCGCTTCTCAGTGCATTAATAAACGCTTACTAACACATGTCTGTTAAAGTGTTCATGGTATTGAGTCATCACTTCAGATCACCAGATTCAGAAAATAACATTTAACAGTTATCCGATATGTAAATCCCAGCGTGGTGGAGTACAATCATGTTGAAAAAAAACTGATGTATGCAAATGAAGGGGTAGGAAGGCAAATTGTTTTGGTATATCGATATAAACTTTATTAATTAATATATTTTCAGCGAAAAAAAGGCCTATAATCTGAAAATTTAACAGGGTTTCCTTTTGTTTGTTTCCGTTTGGTTTTATTAACGTTACACTAGAAGCAGCACGGTTGTAATTGGTAACGGTCTTCGTAATTTGGAACCTCGCTCAAGTGACGAGTACAACATTTGACCTGGTACTCCTCTCTCCTTACTCGCCCCCGGGATACCCTAGCGATCCTTCACTGTTTTTGACCCTCATTCTTGTCATTCAATGTGTCTTTTCTTCCATTTTTTCTTCTCGTCTAGACCACAGTTTCATCTCGTTTAGCGCAGTATAGCCATATCTGGCTCATGCGACAATAATCTTTACTTTCTCACTTGACCCTTCTTGTGGATCAATCTTTTTTCATTGATTTACTGTCTAGATCACAGATTTACCTTGTTTGGCGAAGTATAGCCACGTCTGGCTCTTGCGCATAAAATTCACTATCATCATCCCTCCCTTCACCATACTTCCACACATCACTAAAGGAAGGAATTTGGGCCTCGATATTTTTAACACGCATCAGCCCTGGCTACACGGTGTGTCTTTAGTGCCATCAAAGCTGAACCCTTGAAGGGACGAAAACCGTCGGTCCCGAGTCTGTGATCATAACCATTAGGATACCACGGCGACCGCAAGGCACACGAAACCTTTATTTTTTGCATGTCACGAGCTAACTCCCCCCCTTGATGGTTATTTTCGAGCCACATATTCGGTTTCATTAACGTCGTACAAGAGTCAACAGAGTGCTATTGGCGACGGACCTCGTAATATTGAGACTGAATCAAGAAGAGAATAAGACACCTGAAGTGGTACCATCTTCTAACTTCCACACCACACCAATGTGCCCCGGGTATTAAGTTTATCATAATACCCGGGTATTATGAATCTTTTACAAACTTGGAATATAGCAACATCAGAAGGGAACAAATTGATGAGAATAATTATCAATACTTTGCAAATTATACATAACTAAATCGGATCTCCTTCGTTTGTTATTCCTTTGCAGGTGCTGCTCAACAAAAACTTTGTCTGTACGCAAACGATATTTCTCGTTCAAAGAACACGATGTACTCTACATTTAGGTGTTAGTGAGTGATAGCAATGTTATGGCGCTAGAGCCAATTTTGTCTATGCTGCGTCAAACACTCGTTGGAAAATTGTAAATTTAAGAATATCCAATACCATTGATGTTCACTTGATGATTTTGTGGAACTCGTAGCGAACGAAATGAATATTGCTTCCAGGTTGTTTCGAAAGACCTTTACGAGTACTTCTGGGTATTTTCATAAACTTCCTGTTGCTAGAAATGTGTCACGGAACGCCTTTGACATTTTACACGAAGACAGAAACTTATGAATGAATGAATGTAAAGTTTATTGGCGCAAGAGCCAGATATGGCTATGCTGCGCCAAACAAGATTAAACTGTGGTCTAGACGTGAAGTTGAAAAAAAGATAAAAGTGGTAGACACAAGAAAGAGGGTCGAAAATAGAGAAGGATCGCTAGGGTATCCCGGGAGTGCGTCACCCATGTTTACCAAAGACAGTAAACCCCATGGGAAAGAAAGATCACTAGGGTACCTCGGGTTCGTGAAGCCCATACTTACCTGAAGAAGGCAAGTCCCTGAGGTCCCCTGATATAATCCCCAGGGGCAGGGTGCCCGGCTATACCCCCAGACGCTGGGTACCCATTTTAGTCGCCTTTTACGACATGCTTAGTTAAATTTAGTTTTTATTAACGTCGCACTAGAAGCAACACGAGGGCTATTGGCGACGGACCTCGTAATTTTGAACCACGGTCAAGTGACGAGGACGACACCTGAACTGGCACCCCCCTCTCCTAACATCCACACCACGCCGCCAACGGGAGAACTTTGGGCCCCGAACAGATTTAACGTGCATCAGCCCGGGCTACACGGCGGGTCTTTGGCGGCCAAGGATCGAACCCGCGACTGAGCGAAAACCGCCGGCCGCTAGTCCACGACCTTGACCACTAGGCTACCACAGCCCTTTTACGACATGCATGAGCTACAGTGAGACTATTCTGTCATCCCCGGTCACCACAGGGGTCCAGAAACTTATGAAATTCACAAAAAAATCACCGAATGATATTCATGAAACCACGGAAAAGCATGTATCTGTTACTGGGAAGACTCCAAATTTCATTTCGACTGAAATAAATTGGACGCATGCCCGATAATATCGCATAATGCCTTCATAATATACAAACATTACTTCGCCGATTTATTAGAATGAATTAATGGTATAGTTCATGATTTTTCAAATGTTTAACGGGTCACATTAGAGTTAAGGATCTAATTTTGCAGTAAATAAATTTTATCATACAAATTATTTCAAACAAATAAAATTGGAATACTTATTTTTCTAATTCAATTTTATTTAAACATAGGGTGTGCTTACAAACGTATTAATTAGACGCATGAACGCATTTCGACTTATATAATGCATATGTAATTTGTCACAGTTATCCACATAAAAATAACAATTGATTTTCCCTTGTGAAAACATTAATTTTTTTTTGCACAACAGAGCTCAATAATCTGTAATATATTTCTTTGATAGTATTAATTTGAAATAAAAACTTTCCAAACTTTTATTCTGGAGACATCAATTCTTTAAAATAGTCGGAAAGATAGACGAAATAAAAAAGCAAACGTCATCATTCATTCTATTACACATATCCATGTAAATATCTATCTTCATTAATACCAAACAAGAATTAGAATACAAAAATAATGAATGCTCTTTTAATTCGTGTGCTAATTTTATCATTTCAGAATTAGCAGTCATGTTTTTGTCCACGTTTCTCTCGGTATTTTTTTGTTGTAAGCTCATACTGTCATGGCGCCGTTGTAAATCAGAAATTTTCTCATAAACAGATATCAGTTCACTTAACAAATGTTCCACTTCATTTTTAATAATTATTAGTGAAGCTTCATTTACAGTTCTAGAGTACTCTAAGCGTTTCTGTTCTTTTTTCAATAGTTTTTTTGAACCTAATTTAAATAAAGGTAAGGCATAGGTGTTCCTGACTTCAGCCATTACGTTTAAGATTTGAGTCTCTTCTTTTTGCGTACTCATCTAATCTTGTAGTAGTCGTTTTTCAATAGATGTAGACAGAACGATTGATTATTTTTGACTCTTATTTGCACCGGATTAAAAATATAATTCGTAAGGCAAATGATATCCAAACGTTTTCATAAATTTTACAAAACTGCACAATAAACAGATATATCTAAAAATACAATTTTGCTCCTAGTTCATCTGATGTTCAATACAGTTATAGTTGCAGGGAAGATTAGGTGTAATCCTCCTTCTCAAAAGTACTAGTTGAGATCCCGGTAGTCTACAATTCACGAAGTTGTTTTAACCAAGTCTTGGGCCACTACAAATCCTCCGAGTACCTAGGGTATAATATGCGTCAAATCTGGTAGATGTCTAACTCTTCTTGTTAGCATGAAATGGAAATTTAAAAAGAGGACTTGCTCAGGTGTTGTCTTCGTCTCTTGACTGAGTTCAAAATTACAAGGTCCTTCACAAATAGACATGGTGTGGTTTCTTTGGGCAAAATTAAGCCTTTAATGGTTAGAAGAATCAACAATTATTGATGTCTTATTACGCGCAATGTTACGAAGAAATGTTCGTTGAAAGTGGCAGATTTTTCCACGTAATCGATTTAGGAAATGTTGCCCATTTGTGACACTGAGGCACATATCTCGCTTGCTTTTAAATCATAATTTTTAAAGAACTATTTGCGACAAATTAATATAATGTTTACAATTGTAACTGGCAATTTCAAGCAATTCAACGAGAGATAAATATTAGAAATATTAGTTTGTAAAATATTAAATTAAAATATCTAAATTAACGAATGTACTTTTAAACTTTATGGAACATTTAATGGTTAAATGTACCTAAAACTGTTTTTGTTTGTGATCAGGAAAAGCTCTTTTTGTGCGTTTCGTGACAGGTAGAAAAAAATCATTTTGATTTATAGACTTAAGGTTGAAGTATGTGGTACAAAAGTGAAGCGGACTGTGTGGTGACCGGGAATGACAAAATAGTCCCACTGTAGTTCTCGCATGTAGTAAGAGGAAAATAAAATGGGTACTCAGAGTATGGGGGCACAGCTGGGCACCATGTCTCTGGGGATAATATCTGGGGACTTCTCTTCTTTAGGTAAGCACGGGCGTCTTGACCCCGAGGGACCCTAGTGATCTTTTTTTCCCATTGGGTTTGCTGTCTTTGATAAACACGGGTGACGCTCTTCCGGGGTACCCTAGCAATCCTTCTCCATTTTCAAACTTCCTTGTAAAATTTTTGTATTTTCTTCACACCTAGATCACAGTTAAATCTTGGCGTAGCATAACCGTACCTGGCTGATGCGCCAATAAACCTTACATTCATTCACTGGCAATGTAAGGGGGGCAATGTAAGATATGTATATAATTATCCAGGCTTTAGAAGAGGGGGGAAATAAAAATTAGCTGATAAGAAGTTTTGAAAATAGAAAAGGATCGCTTGTGTAACCCAGAGGCAAATGTTGCAACGGCAGGGTATTTTTGGAGGAACCTATGTTCACCCAAGTCAGGTCTCAGAAGGTTATCTTCTTTAGGTAGCTATGGATATAATGTCCCCAAAGCAACCTAGGGATATTTTACTCTCCCGTTTGGCTTAGAATCTTTAGAAAAATATGTACAAAGTAATCCTAGGATTACCTAGCCATTCTTCTCTATTTTCAACCTTCCTTCTTTTCTACCCTTTTTAACATTGTTACTGCTTTTTTAAACGTCCAGATCGCAGTTATACCTTGTTAGGCAAAAGATGGTCACATGTGTCTCTTACACTATTAAGCTTCACCATTATTTATTCACATTCACCAAAGACAGTGAAACCATAAGAATAAGAAAAAATACTAGGGACCCAGGAGTTCTTATTCCCTTTCTTACCTAAAGAAAGTAATCCCATGAAGGAGGCAGAAAAGAGCAATATCAAATTTTTTTTTGATAAACAAAAACCAAAAATATGTATTTCATTTTCTTAATTTTCTCACCACACCATAAGATAGGAATAATGTGTGGTCCAATATCTTTAACAGTTCAGGAAACATATTGTTTCGCAGATTATATTAGTGGACTTGGAGATTAAACCCATGAATCAAATTAAAATACGCTATTAATGAAAACGTGAACATAAGCATTAGTCTCAATAAATCGAGTGAGTGAAGGTAAAGGTTATTGGCGCAAGATCCAGATATGGCTATGTTGCGCCAAACAAGATGCAATTCTGGCCAAGCCGTGAAAAAATGGAAGAAAAGACAACAATTGGTTGACAAGACGGAGGGTCGAAAATAGAGAAGGTTCCCTAGGATATCACGGGGGTGCGTCACTTGTGTTTACCAAAGACGATAAACCCCATGAGAAAGAAAAAGATCACTAGGGTGCCTCGGGATCATGACGCCCGTACTTACCAAACGAAGGCAAGTCCTGAGGTCCTCAATAATTAGAATAGAATTGTTATCTCCTTCTAAATTATGCTCCAGATAAGACTCCCGTCTACCGGTAGTTTATTTTAGGGAACATAATGTTAATCCTATGAAATTTCTGGAATCTTATCTTTCTACATCTTTACTATATCAATTTGAATGCGAAAGTTTTACTTTAGTTTTTTATTAACATCGCACTAGAAGCAACACAAGGGCTATAGGCGATGGACCTCGTAATTTTGAACCACGGTCAAGTGACGAGGACGAAACCTGAGCTGGCACCCCCCTCTCCTAACATCCTCACCACGCCAACTGAAGGACTTTGGGCCCCGAACAGATTTAACGTGCATCAGCCCCGGCTACACGGCGGGTCTTTGGCGGCCAAGGATCGAACCCGCGACTGAACAAAAACCGCCATTCGCTAGTCTACGACCTTGACCACCAGGCTACCGCGGCCCTTGAATGCGAAAGAGTACATACGAAATAGCAAAAAGTTATGAATGTTTCTACAGAATTACAATTTTCCTCCGACTTCTGAAAGTAGATTAGAATATTTGTAAAAGCCAAAAAAATCATACATGAATCATTAAATTTGATTTGTTTCTATTAACGTCACACTAGAGCAACATTAGAGCTATTGGAGACATGGATCATTAAAATAGGACTAAAAATATTTGGTATTTAGAAATTATTTAAAGAATAAAACTAGCTTAGAAATTTGCAGGATAGCATAGATTAAAAATGTTTTGAGTAGTTGTTTTCATAAATAAATAATATTGCTTCGTTTAATAATTATTTCAGGGTAGAATTCTACTTCAGCCAAGCCGAGACGACGGAAAAGCATTACATAGGGATAGATGCTTAGAATCGATAATCATTCCTAACAATGTCCTACCAGTTGCAACTTTATGGCAACCTACTATTGGAACAATTTGGCATCAATTCGGTATTTGATCATAAATTTTGGATTGATGTTTATTAAATTTATATTTACAAGCAATCACAGGGCTATTGCGATGAAACCTGGGCCAAATGACAAAGACGATAGCAGAACTGGTAAGTGAGTGTAAAGTTTATTGGCGCAAAAGCCAGATGTAGCTATGCAGCGCCTAACAAGATTTAACTGTGGTCTAGAAGAGAAAAAATGACAATAATTGGCTGACAAGAAGTAGGGTCGAAAATATATAAGAATTGCTTGGGTAACCCGGGGGCGCGCCCCCCGTGTTTACCAAAGACAGTAAACTCCATAGGAAAGAAAAAGATCACTAGTGTGCCTCGGGGTCATGATGCCCGTACTCACCTAAAGAAAGCAAGTCTCCAAAGTCCCCTGATTAATCCCCAGGGTATATACCCCCAGACGCTGAGTACCCATTATAGTCGCCTCTTACGACATGCATGAGCTACAGTGGGACTATTCTGTCATTCCTGATCTCCACACGGGTCGACAGTAGCACTGGATCCACCCTCTGTAAACTTCTACACCACACCAACGGACTTAGATTTATTTAGCCCCACAATACGGCGCGTTTCCAGTGGTATCAGGACTTGAATCTTCAACATAAAAACTAAGCGTCGGCCGTGTGTTAAAGAAAATTTTCCTACCGCAACCCACTTGAATTATGTGCCTTTAAGCAATCCAATGTTAATCAAAATGCTCAAGAAAGAAAAAAAAAATATAGCAAACAAATATGGACAAACAATACAATAAGAAATCTAATTATTTATTATAAGATCAGTTCTTTTGTGCATTTTCAGTCCATATAAAATCGTAAAAATCTGAGTAAGATCATGTAAATTTTTCTTGAAAGTAAAAACAGTTCTACTAAAAATATAAGCTTAATAAAACAACAGTAAAATATTTTCGCTACATACATAACGTAAAAAAGTTTTCATTTCAAAAAAAAAATTTAGAGTGACTTAACTTTCAAATTTGATTTTTCTAAGACTGTCGGAAAGAAGCACGAAATGAACGTAGAGACAGTCTTGCTTATTCCGCCCATTGTGTTGATGTACATATCTAATTTGATTTCTAGCATTTGGAAATTTATATTCAGATCCAAAACATACCGTCTTAATTTCTGTCCAAACTTCTTCAATTCAGTATTCGGAATCTTTAAACACACCAAGTTTTTTTCAATATTGTTATATTCCATAATTAAATTGTCAACACAGTGTTGGAGATTATTGATTTTGTTAATATAAATTACCATTTCCAATATTACGAACATCAATTCATTTTTCAAAGTCTCCAATATAACTTGATTAGTATTTTGCTGAAATCGGAATTCTCTCTCATAAGCCCTGATAAGGTTTGAGTCGTTCTTGCATAAACTCAAACGTGAAATCTTTCTATGCTCTGCCATTGATAGTAGCAATTCGGTTTCATCTATATAGATAATATCTTCCGTTCTTGATGATTCTTCCATTTCAAATGAATAATATAATCGCACAAATATCTTTGTTACGGAGATCTTATTATTTGCAAGGCATATATATATTTTTATATTCAGTCGCTTTCAACAGGTCATATAAATCTTGTTACACTCAAGTCACAATCTTTATATACATATATTTACAATACTTCGAACAAACGAAACTAAAGTTTTTAAGCGTAATTTTACAAAGTATCACACACATGTGATTTTACCGATTTTATTGGCGAATGGTTATGATCGTGAATTTGTGTTTCCATTGAATCTTGGGCTCGAGTCCCTCAATTCTATTACGACACGTAAAGAAAGGACTGATGCACGTTAGTTCAGTCATTTTGTTCCAGGGTTTTTCGGCCTTTTTAGCCTAGTGGTCATGGATTCTGATTCGTGGCATGAGGGTTTCGTCCAGTCGCGGACTCGATCCTTGGCTACTATAGACCCGCCGTGTAGCCAGGGTTGATGCACGTTAAATCTATCGGGGCCCAAAGTTCTCCCGTTGGCAGGGTGTGGAATTTAGGAGAGGTGGTGCCAGCACAGGTGCCATCCTCGTCACTTGACCGAGGCTCAAAATTACGATATCCGTCGCTAATGATCTGTTATTGAAGCGAAACCTATTTGGCTGAGGTCCATGTGTGAAAATCCCTACTTACATTCTAAGCTTAAATCCTGTATACTTATGGCTCGTAAAATTACCCAACAAATTTATTAATTTTTTCAAACTTTTATTATATTTCTCAATATTTTTGTCATCCCTTACCATGTAGCTATAATTGTATGTCTTGTATATGTGTTCCCACCTTTGCCTAATACTTAATTTTTGTTTACGAGTTTGTGGACGTTTTTGTATTGTGCTATTTAACCTGTTGTGTATCTTATTTCTGTGAGAAAATTTCAACTGTTTCTTGTGTTTCTGTCATGTATATTTTTTGTTGTGCAAATACCTTGTACATTTTGTTTAACCTTTATTTCAAAATTATGTAAATCTTATGTTATTTTGTCAATAAATGCTGAGTGCGGGGGTGATTGTTTCCCGGGGGTCCGGTCTGCAGCTCTAAACCCTTTGGGTGAGCTCGGTCCCCTTGGGTACTCTGCTAATGATCATCGTGTTGCTTCTAGTGTTAAGAAAAACTAAGCAAACTAAGTCCAGGTTTTTTCTTTGGGGTGGCGTGGTTGTTTGGAGAAGGACGGATCAACTTAAGTGTCATCATTGTCATTTACCCGAGGTTGAAAAGTACGTTGACAAATAGTCCTCTTAGTGCTTTTAAATGCACATTTTATAAACAATCAACCACGTATGTATTAATCAACACAACCTATATGTAAGTAATGGCTTCTGAATTTACAACCTGGATTAGATAATTATGCCATTTCAACTGGTACCTCTTTTTTAAATTTCATGAAAAGTCACCGAGAATTTAAAAGCACGATTCTTATTATAGTGCAGTAGATTAATTTACCATAATAATAAGTATTTTCTTGATTGATTTATCATTAGTTAACACGGCAGTTAGATCCCACCCAAGGCTATTGTCAACGAGCCTCAAAATTTTGAATTTGCTTCAAATGATTAGGTTGTCACCTCTCTATCTAACCTTTCACACTAAGCTACGGGAAGATTTGGAGCTTTGGTCGATTTAATATGCATCAACCCCGCTTCACAGTAGGATTTTTTTGACCATGAACACTAGGCAACCATGACTACAAGAGTCATGACAATTTTAACGTGCACAGCCCCTTTGAATCACTTAAGAACTCTAGATATTTAATGATAATTGTTTCTTGCACTTAATTGGTATTTAGAAAAAGTAAGGTATGTTCTTAAATTATCACACGGCACTTAAAGGGTATTGTGTGATTTCTCTAAATATACGCTTATATTTTTTTTCCTGCATTTATCATTTTTAAATCTGGATAATGTTCTTCAGAATGAAGGATTTTTCTTATGAGTATGAAGTAATTTTTTTTTAAAAAAAATAATTGCTTCTTATTGACAATAATTTAATTAAACTCCCTTGTTTTGTGTATTTAGAAATAATTAGGAATTTAACATTTGATATTTTTGCCTTAACTATTGAAACTATCCGCATTAGATCCCTCAGTTAAACCATATGAATTGAAGAAGATAGTTAAATTTAGATACAAGATAAATAGAATATATATAATTTTGAGAAAACTGATGAAAATATACGACATGAAAATTTTTTAAAATCTTATTGAATTTTTAAGTTCAATATTTTTTAATTTGTACAAATTCTTTATGAACTACAGAAATATTTTGGTCAATCTTCGTAGCCTGATTTTTAAAATTTAAATGTACGGTTCCATTATTCCACTTTTCTCACTGTGGATAAATTGTCTATAAGTGAGGGTTTTCAACATCTATCGTCTGAGAGAGAAATGTTGACATTTTAAAAATTATTTTTCCATTTCACAAAAGTATATACAACGGGATATAATATTCATAAATCGCCGTCATTTCGTCATATACCTTCCTGGGTACTGTAACCGCACAAAATAAGGAAGGTTTAGCTTAGTTTTAGTTTTTATTAACGTTGCACTAGAAACAACACGTTGCACTAGAAACAACACGTTGCACTTGAAGGAACTCGTAATTTTCAATCTCGGTCAAGTAGCGAGGATGCCTCTGAGCTAGCACCCCCTCTCCTAACTTCCACACCACACCATGGGGAGGACTTTGGGTTTCGACAGATGTAATGTGCATCAACCCCGGCTACACGGCGGATTTTTAGCGACCAAGGATTGAATCCGCGCATGAAAGAAAACCGCCGGCCACAAATCCGAATCCGTGACTACTAGGCTACCGTGGCCACACACATAATAATGCTGCTAATCTTCATATTCTGATGGCATATATTATATGCAGATATTTAGATTATTTCTCAATAATATTAAAACTGAATGATTACATCGTTTCAACGAGTGTTTGAAATTGAGGAGACCTTGTCATATTGTTTAATAGAATATGCCAATATTTATTCATATACACTGAAAAGTATTTTCGTAATTTATATTAAATGTTAGGAAGTCGAGTGGATTGTATAATTTTGAATAAAAAACAAAGTGCAATTCTGAGCAATAAATGCGATTATTATTCTGCGATCAGCCAATGCATTATAGTGGAGTTTAATGGCACAATAGCCAGATGCGGCCAAACATGATGCGAACGTGACCTAGATCTGAGAAAAAGAGCGAAAAAAGAGTCTAAAATTGTTTGATTAGGGAAGTCGAAAATACTAGAGTTAAATAATTATCACTTGATTGTTCCAGGGAAGCATCATCTCTGTTGCAAATTGCATTAAATCTAATGGAAATTAAATAAATCATTAGGATTTCCTGGGTCACATAATACCCGAAACTATCTAAAGGTGAGTGAGTGAATGTACAATTTACTGGCTCCAGAGCCAGATATGGCTTAGTTTAGTTTAGTTTTTATCAACGTCGCACTAGAAGCAACACGAGGGCTATTGGCAACGGACCACGTAATTTTGAGATTCGATCAAAAGACAAGGATGACACCTGAGCTGGTATCCCCCTCTCCTAACATCGACACCACGCCAACGGAAGAACGAGCCAGATATGGCTATGCTGCTCCTAACATGATTTAACTGTGATTTAGACGAAAAGACTCTTTAAAGGTGGTAAGTGCTTAAGAGCGACATGATTAGTTTAGTTTTAGTTTCTTACTAACATCACACTAGAAGCAACACGAGGGCTATTGGCGACGGACCTCGTAATTTTGAACCACGGTCAAGTGACGAGGATGACACTTCAGCTGGCATCCCCCCCTCTTCTAACATCTAAGAGCGACATGAACGAGTTATATATTTTACTACCTTTCAATCCATGGATTTAGATGTATTAGAGATTGTTTCTGAAAGCAAAATCAAATAAAACAAGCGATATTAAATTTTATAGCATTTTTAAAAATATTTTTACAATGTATTTAAAATTTTTGACTTCTGTTTGAAATTTTGAGGCACATTTTTAACTTAGTTTTATATTTTTTGAGGTATTATTTTCTATTTGGACACTCATAGAATATTTTATTTAATTTAATAATTCTTAGAACTTTAATTATTTCATATTATTTTATAGTATGTAAAACTGTTTTATAGTATACGTACTTTCTGTAAATAAATCTAAAACTTTGAGGTAATTTGATAGTTTTAAGTAACTGTGACGTCTTTGACGAGGAGAAATGATTTTATTTTATGCTGAGTTCTAAAATGTCTAATTTTTATTAAAATTATAAATAATGGAATTCATAATTTAACATTGAAATTCAAATATACAATAAATATGCTTATAGAAAGGTAATCACATCCATATGTATAATTATTTGAGATAAATTTCTGTATTTACGTTTGTAAATGATACATTTTTAGATGCTTTTTCATATTTTCAACGGCGGGAGAGTGTGAGTGAAAAACACTTGGTGCAAAATCCAAAACTGGCTGGCTGTATTTTTTAATTTATATCTGAGATCTCAACACTTTAAAAAATTGACAAAGACCAAAAACCGATAAGGTTAGCTGGACCTAACCGGTAGGGCACATGTTTACGAGAGACATTACATCCAATAAAATAAAAAAAAATACCAAGTTGCCTTGCGTCAATATGATCGTAGTTTCAAAATAAAGTTTCGAACGAATGTATTCTATGGAATTTACACCATTAAAATATTAGTGCATTTTTTATATACAAGATATGATAGATTTATAATTTGAATTTAGTAATTTTTTTTTAGAAATTAAATTTCAGTTCATACCATAATTTATATACAAATATTGTGTAGTAAATAATTTTTGTGAATGCTTTCTGGGAAAAGTTTAATTATAACTTACTCTATAGAAAAGAAGTCTCATTTCCTACTGTGGACAATTTTAGCACTATATATTTTCCTTAGTATATAGTAGCTATGAATAGAGAATACTAAGCGAAATATTCCAGAAACGTAAAAAAAACATGTTAAAAATACTGTTGAAAGTATTTTATCTACTGCGAGGTACTTTAGCTTACAATATTAAAATTCAATTTTTTTAGCGGTTTTATTTATCAAATTACCATGCAAATTACCATATATGCTAGGCATTAGCTTAGTGCCCAGTTAATTTTAAGAGCAAGTACAAAAATTGTAAAATTTACAGCATTTTAATCCCTTGGTTACATTTAATGGTGATGTGTGTAATTAATATAATGTTTATATCTATCGAAACAAATAAAGAAAACATTTAAAACAGTTATAAAAAACAATCCATGTATTTTATTATAAACATTATAAAGCTTTTAATTATTCAATATTTCGTAATTATTCATAAACATATTGGATTTTCATCACATCGTCAAATCATTAGTTTCTTAACAGACTTAAGTTCAAGCGTTGTTATTTTACGATATTTGAAAATGGCAAACCTAAAATATTTTAAAAACTCGAATAAAATTGTTTTACACTGCAGTAGATCACTTGTGAAATATTTATAACATACAATACTTCAGTTAACAGATAATATCTAAAAACCACATTTAAAAGAAAAATTATTCAGATTTTTGAAGGTGAACATTAGAAAGTAAAGTCGTATTATAAAATGGTTCAATACAGTAGATTCTTTTTATCAATCCATCATTTTGTAATATTGCTTAAAGATGTTGCTAACATATGCGAACAAGTGTTCATTGATAGCCTCGTTATCGTTTTTAAAATCCTCAAAATCTTCTAGAAATTGTTTCACCCATAAAGTATTTCTGATGAAGGTCACAATATCACGTGCAAAAGCTTTAAGTTCCATATTTGCCTTCTCCATATCTTCTACTCGATCATTTTCCGAAATACCATAGCTTGTATCCGTTTTTGAGAAATGCGTTTTTATATTATTAGGAAATTTGGAATTGACTACTATTTCGTCAAGTAAAGACAACAGATGAAATCTATATTGCAATAAAAATATCCGTAAATTAGCAATATTGTGGTTGAAGGAGTCATAAAGATTCTGCATTTCCATTATGCAGTGCCCAAATTGTGGATTCAAATATTTTTGCGAGCATTTACTTGAATAAACTCGATGTGAAGCATTTTTAAGATTCCTAAGCTTTATATCAGTTTTCACTGTCTCCGCCGATCGTAATGAACTTGAATTCTCTCCATAACCTGTGGATTCTTCCTCCATGATACTATACCAAAACAAGTGGTATATATAATAAATTTTCAATGTTCAACAGCTTGCCGAATTTTTATTATGCAACACAGCGTCTTCTACAGTGCACACAATGAAATGAAATTAAATTATATGGTCACGTTGAGTGCGGAAAACAGTTCCACTCGCGTGTTTGGTTGGTTTATTTTAAGGGATGTAGATTTGGTTTTGTTAACGTCGCACTGCAAGCACCAGAGGGCTATTTTCTACCGACCTCATAATTTTAAACCTAGGTGGAGTGACAAGAACGGCACATGAGTTGGCACCCCCCACTCTCATAACCTCCGCACAAAGCCAGTGGGAGAATGTGCCTTTCAAAATATGACCAAAAGAATTCACCTTTGACTATCAGAAAGGGTGTATATTTGCAATAAATGTAAGTTAACAGTTTTTGCTTTTTCATTCAGCTAGAAGTAACTTTTTCTCGATAATTACCTTAAAGATCGTTAAGTTTGTGTATTAAATTCACGAATCACGAATCGAATTCACAATTTCCGTGAACTATAAGGACACCCGATAGTCAGGGAAAATGATTGGTTTAGTTTATTAACATGGTATTTAAAAGAGCTACTCGAAGGCCAATATTTTTCAAAACTCATATCTTTGAGTCGTAGTAAAATGACGACATCTAAGCTGCAATCCTATTTTCCCACATCGCACAAGAAGCAACACGAGGGCTATTGGCGACGGAACTCGTAATTTCAACCACGGTCAAGTGACGAGGACGACACCTGAGCTGGAAACCCCTGTCCTAACTTCCACACCATGCCAATGGGAAGACTCTGGGCTCCGACAGATTTAACATGATCAGCCCCGGCTACACGAGCGGGTCTTTTTTAGCCAAGGATCGAACCCACGATTGAACGAAAACCGCTGGTCACGAACCCGAAATCATGATCACTAGGCTCTTTAGTGGCATGATGTTATGTGATGGTGATGTTTAATGACGCAGGAGACAGATGTGGGCATGCCTCCTCAAATGAGATGCAAATGTGACCTAAATTTTATTTTAAAGACATAGAAAGTAGGAAAAAAAATTTCACGTGAAGAAGGAAGGAAATATATAGGATGATTAATAGGTGATAAAGGAGGAGCATCACCGGCGTTTACCAAAGATAGTAAACTCTATGAGGAAGGGGAAAAAATTGCTAGGGTGTCTCGGGGGGAGGTGATGCCCGTACAATCCTAAAGAAGACACGCACCTCAGGAAACTCTTAAGAAGTAATAGGACGTGAACATATAACAAAACAGAAACAATGCCAACTTTGAGTTCGCAACCATAAATACACAACTACCACGACCACACAATGTCAGATATGCAGGAAAAAATTCATGGAGGCATACTTCGTAATAATGAGGGTAAGGCTTTGAAGAAACCATCATTACAAAAAAGAAAAGTTAGGAATACGAAAAAATTATTGGTAGTATTCTCTGAAAGATATTGTCAACCATGATTAATAAAACAGTTAACATCATCTGCAAAGAGTGGCTGCGATATCCTGAAGACATACTCAAGGACTCACGGCCGACGTCTTTCGCCGACTCGGGTATTTGAATCTTGTTGCCACTAAGTAATTAGCGTGCAGCCGAACCTGATGCAAGTTAAATATGTCGAGGAACAAGGTCCTCCCCTTACAATTGTGCAGAAATTTGGAGAGGGTTATACCAGTTCAGTAATTTTCTTCATCACTTGAAAGTTCACAATTACGAGTTTCGTAAGCCAGTAAGGCCTCGTGTGGCTTCTAGAGTGAAGTATACAAAACCAATCAATCATCTGAGAAAAAATGTTGGTTGGTTTTATTAACGCCACCCAAGCAAGGATGATTGGAGACGGACCTTGTATTATTTAACCTCGGTCAAAAGACGAGGATGACACCTGAGCTGGCTCCAATTTCTGCGAACTTCCACACCATGCGAAGGGAGGAATTTGAGCCCCCAACTACACGACAGGTGTTTCGTGGCATCAGGCCAACTAATGAAAATTAAATCTAAGCAAGTGTTTCAATCCAATATCACGAAACAGTAAATCCGATACTTAGTCAGTAAGTAAAGTCGTGAGGTACTTCATTCAGTTTTATTATTGATTGTTTATTAGCTTTGCAATGAGAATCTAGAGACGAGGTGTTGAAGATTTATATCCTAATTTCCGTAAAGTTCGTAAGATAATGAAGATGACTCCAGGGCTTGCACCTCTTCTTTAAATTTCCAAATCACACCTTGTTGAGGATGTGCATTTTCGTCATATTGAACTCGCATCTGCTCCGCTATACGATGTGCATAAGTGAAATCATGTAGGTGAGAGACAAGATTAATGGCATAAAAGAGCAAGATCCGGGAGTGAGTGAGCGAGCGAAAGAGTAAGTTATTGGTGCAAGAGCTAGATTTAGCTATGCTGCCCAAACAAGATATAAATGTGCTCAAGTGGTGAAAAAGTTGGAAAAAAAGACAAAAATTGTTTGACAAGAAGGAGGGTCGAAAATAGAGAAGGACTGCTAGGATAACGAGGGGTGCGTCACCCGTGTTTAACAAAGACAATAAATCCGATTGGAAAGAAAACATCACGAGGGTGCCTAGGAGTGTGATGTCCATACTTACCTAATAAAGATAGCATCATCTGGTTTATTTCGCACCAAAAATTTATTTCAAATGTATTCAAGGCAAACAAAAAATATGGATTATTTATTAAGATCGCATTTGGAAGCAACTCCATGGCTTTTAACGACGGATCTCATAATTTAGAGCCTCAAGAGACAAGGTTGACGCATGAGTTGACATATTTTTCTCCAAACTTCCACTCCACAACAATGTGAGAACTTAGAACCTCGATCAAATTGAGAGTGCATCAGCAGTCACCTATGTTACATTTAGTTTGGTTTAGTTTTATTATCGTCGCACTAGAAACAAGATGAAGGTTTTAGGCAACGGACCTCGAATTTTTGACCCTTTCCTGACTTCCACACCATGCTAATGGAAGGAATTTAGGCCTCGATATTTTTGATATGCATCTGACCGGATACATGGCAGTGGTTTAGTAGCGTCAGAACTCGAACCAACGACTCAACTAAAACCGCCGGGAAGAAGTACGCGAGCAGGATCATTATCCTCTGTTTCACTTAACTTGGCAGCATTGATAAAGCTATGGCGGGCGAATCACAGCCGTTGTCATGGAAACTCTTGTAAAACTGAGTAGTTCAGTTTAGTTTTTATTAACGTCGCACTAAAAGCTATTAGCGACGGACCATGAAATTTTGAACCTTAGCCCTGTGACGAGGACTACACCTGAGCAACCACTTTCCTCTCCTAACTTCAACACCATGCCATCGGGAGGAGTTTCGGCTCCCCAGATTTAACGTTCATCATCCCCGTCTACAAGGCAGGTCTTTGGTACCAAGGTTGGAACCCACGATTAAACGAAAACCTCCTGCCATGTATCCGATATGACCACTGGATTAAAGCAGTCACTAAACTGAGAATAAGGAGATACTAACAGCCGACAAAATTCGCCAAATTTTGCGAGAAAGATAAAATACGTACAAAATTTTGTTGTTATTAAATGTACGCATCATCAACTCTATTAGCTTATTTATAACAGACTGTTATTGTGAGATTGTTTAGTAGGTGTGTGACCTGTATTATTCGATACTATCAAAAGCTCTACTCCTTTTTTTTTTAGTTCCATTTAGATTCGTATTTCTTGTTTTTACAACCGAGATTATAACAGACGAGCACTTATTTAAACTCAAAACTACTATATTTATTATTTCCTTCTTTAACCCTTTCGCTATCGGAAGGAGAAAAAAGAAATGCTTCTCTGGGATGGCGGCTTCTTACAGCGGAGTGTCACGCTGTGCCTAGACGATTTTAGATATTAGGCCTAATTCGTGAAAAAATTCCTCTAAAATCGGCTATTCAGTAAAATATTTTGGTATTTACATATATTATTTAAAATGCATTAAATTTGATATATCCGAAAGAAAAAAGATTTAATCGAAAATTCTATGTTTTTGTATAAAAGAATTGCATAAAAATCCTATCTTTTAAGAAAACACAAAATATATTTACATTTGTTATATAAATTTCATGGTGTAATGATGTACCATTACATGGAATATATAGACAAAAAAAATAAATCTTCTTTTGCTGTATGGTATATTTATAAAAAAAAAAATCAATACATAGTCTAATGTTACATGTCTTGCACACATTGTTTGACAATTCATGCAAGATTTTGAGCAAAGGGCATATCGTCTTCATTTCTATTTTTTTTTTTTTACTTTAATGACTATGTAGAGATTATTATTATTTACGTTAACATCACTGGCAGATTCATTCATTAGCTCGCAAATCTTAGTATCACATAAATACTTTCTTTTCGTCATGACTGTCACTACAAATAAAAACCGACCGAATGAAACGAACAGCTGAGAGCATCTGCTACCAAAAGCCCTAACACCCTTAAAGGGCCATACATTCTCCTTTGAACTTCTAAGAAACAAGCAGAAATAGAAAAATTAAACCCTTTAATCATTTTAATTCATTAATTCATCTTTAATCATTTAATCAAATTTAATTGCACCCTTTAAATCATGTCATTACATTTAAAGAGCCTCGCCTCAATACGTGCTTTTAACTATTATCCCCCTCCTAGTGGCTAGAAAAGAAAGCCAAGCTCATATCATTAAAGTCAATACTCCAAATAACCTATCTATATAGATATCGCGGTATTGTAATGCCATATAGTAACATTAAAAATATAAAATGAAACGTTCTCATGAAGCTTATCTCTATTGATACTTTGGGACGTAAAAGACACTCCCAGAGCGTATCAAATGGGATACTCTGGGCACAGGAGAGCAAACGCGAGAGTATCGCATGTGATGCGATGGGAGCGAACGGGTTAAATTAAGTTTATCAGCGCAGTGCTTTGAAATAAAACATGACTGACTTCCGCAGTCTAGCAAGACACGCCCTTCATGAAACATTCCAAAGTTATCCGCGATCATTAATATTGCTGTATCCAGCAAAGCTGTTTGAGATTTCTTAGAAATAACACATGATGTAAAAACAAGCGATTCTCTACTCTCCGATAACGAATGATCGCCTGTCCTTGGATTTTTAGGATCATATTCATCAGACATTGGGTCTAATCCCACCCCAACCCCAGAAAGAGCAATTGCTTTCTGGGTTTTTTTTTCCTCAAGCATTAGATCTTTAGATCTTTTCTTAATGTGTAAATATGAGTGATAGCACTTTTGGTAAATGGAACAGTTTGACTTAGTATAACAGTTATGGTTATTATGGTGATTGAGAGAGTTCAAACATAATTGAATATTTTTCGCTGTCTCAATTCTTTGAATATCATGCATTTTTTTTTAAAAAAAACGGGACCAAATTTAAGATAATGATTCCCGTTCGATTTACAAATAACACGTTTCGAAGTTTTAGCTTCTAACATAAAAGATTTAGAAATATTTTGCAGACTGTATACATGTCGAAATTTTGGTGAATGGTTTCTAAATTGTTGATGTGAAATCCCATTAGTTTCGATTTTACTCTTATTTTTTGATGACAAATAAATATCACAGCATCTCCATAACTCTTGTGGTACAAACCAGGATTCACCCCGATTTACACCTAAGTGTATTTGAAGTTCACGATGTAATGAGCTAAATATTTCGTCCAAAACCATTAATTCACTCCCTCCCTTGAAATCGCTCACTCTTCTTAATTGGCAATAATAATCAAATGATGCGCTTAATCTCGACGCATACTGAACGTAGCTTTCGTTTGGAAGTTTTTGAGTCCTATGAAAGTTTATTATTACCTCTTGTGGAGTGGATAGAAATCCCTTTAATACAATTTCTATAAGTTTGTCATAATTATTTAGGTCAGCCTCACTCAAATACACCATTAAATTGGTAGCTTATTCGTCTAAGATAGTTTTATAAAATTTGTGATTTAAATTCACCCGGAACATTTTTTGTTCTGAAAGCTGTTTCAAGTGATGAGAAAAAAGATTATACAACTCTGTCCACGAAGGAACCATAATGGATAATATTTTAATATTTTTAATTAAATTTTCTAAATTGCAATTTGATAACTTAACTAGAATCGCACTATGTTGCTATTTCTCTTTTTCGTGGTGTTTCATTCTCAAATTAGTGACTTTTAATTGTTTTTATAACTGAGCAAATTTAATTTTTTATCATTCTAATTTTGCTTCTCTATCTACTCACTCCTGCGCTTCCCGTTTTTCGTTGTCTATTTTTTTCCGAATATCTGATTCAACAGTAACTTCAGCAACTTCATAATTAGTTTTGTAAACATCAATTTGCTCAATTAGCGTTCTTAAATGGACGATTTTAACATTCGTAGGAATACTTACATCAAGTTTTTCAGCGACCTCAATTAATTCACTCTTTTTAAACTTATTTAAGACCGACATAAATACAGTTGAGAAGAAAACTTGAGCATTTATAAACCAAAATTATTAAAATCAAAGTATATTCTCAAAACAGAAAGTATATTTACAAAAACGAAGGAAAAAACACTAATTCTATACTACTGAATCCGAGGGCCGCGGTAGCCTAGTGGTCAAGGTCGTGGACTAGCGGCCGGGGTTTTTCGTTCAGTCGCGGGTTCGATCCTTGGCCGCCAAAGACCCGCCCCGTAGCCTGGGCTGATGCATGTTAAATATGTTCGGGGTCCAAAGTCCTCCCGGTGGCGTGGTGTGGATGTTAGGAGAGGGGGGTGCCAGCTCAGGTGTCGTCCTCGTCACTTGACCGTGGTTCAAAATTACGAGGTCCATCGAAAATAGCCCTCGTGTTGCTTCTAGTGCGACGTTAATAAAAACTAAACTAAACTACTACCGAAAGTTACTCTCAGTTTCCGATTGGAATCAATACTGAAACTCTTCTCCGGCTTGACGGACCACTTCAAGAGGCATATAGAACGCAAAAACCACTTATATCACTATATTACATACATACATAAGATGATTGACGAGGTCAGCAATTTATCGAATTGCTCAGAATGTAGAAAAAAGTGGTGAATGAAAAGTTAAGCAGATGGCTCCCCTCGGCGAGATGAAGTAGTTGGAATTAATGAATGAAGAAAAATAGATCAGAGGAGTACCCGTGATACCATTGAATATTAACACAATGTGAGTTAGATGTAATCAATATGAAATACAGATGGAGATGCTATAATCCTTACGAGAAGTGAAGTATTATTAGACAAATAATGAGAATCACTATGGAGGTTTTAAGGGAAGAGACCACTTGGTTGTCTTGTAGGCGAAATTGAATTTTGAATGAGGATTGGTAAAAATAGTTTGAGCTCTGATAATTTCATTATTGTGCTGAAAGATGGAGGTGAAAACATTTCGCGACAGCTTGGTGATGTGGTCTTCAATAGAATCAATAATTAAGTTGTTAGGAATAACTAAATTTCTGATGTACCAGGGGGAATTTGTCATAGTTCTTAGGGCATTATTTTCATTACTTGAACTTTTTGCAGATGGGTGGTTGTAGCAGAATCCCAAACGAGGCGGCATAAGTGATGATTGGGCGAAGGACTTGTCTGTACAGCAACACTTTCTTTTTTAGGGAAATAGGTTTCTGCAATGAGTGAGATACATAGATGAATTTTGATCCAAAATTTTTCGAAACGATATCTGATATGCTGTTTGTAGCTTAGTTTGGAGTCTATCTGGAGTCCCAGGTAGGGTACATTTGAAACTCAGTTGATCTTTTCTTCGAAAAGGTTTAAATTCATAGTAGAGTCAATTTTTCCGTATCTTCTGAAGATAATGGTTTGAGTTTCATACACATTTATTGTGATCTTCCAGTCAGTTAACCAAAGTTTGAGAGTGTCGAGGTACTTTTGGAGAACTTTAATAGCATATTTGAGGTTTGCTCCTTGTGCAAGTACGGCAGAATCATCGGCAAAGAGGCATACATTGACTGTGGAGTGGAGTGGAAAGTCTGAAGTGAAAATATTCAACAATGGGGGGCTTAAAATTGACCCCTGCGGACATCCCGCAGCCATAGTACCATTATTAGAAAAACAATCTTTAATTTTTACACTGAAAGATCTATTTTACAGGAAGCTATGAATAATTTTGATGAGGTAAGTTCGGAAGTTTAGATTCATCATTTTGTACAACTGACCGTTGTGCCACGTCTTGTCGAAACTCTCTTTACATCCAGGAAGAGGCCTATGGTATAAAATTTATGGGTGAAACATTCGTTAATGATATTGGTGAATCTGATTATTTGACGGATGGTAGAATGACCCTCGCGGAAACCACACTGTTCCGGGGGATACAGTTAATTTCATTGCAGTGATTTTTGATTATTTTTAAGATAATCTTCTCAAACATCTTAGCTGTGGCACATAATAGGCGAATAGGTCTATAATTTTTGGTGAATTTGTAGTCTTGCTTAGGCTTAGGCATCATGACAATATTGGCTTCTTTCCATTTTGATGGGAAGTAGTTGAACATAATGCATTTGTTGACAATTTTAGTGAGGTTCGTAATTACTTTATTCTGGCAGGTATTTGAGAACAATGTTGGGAATAGAATCAGGACCAGGTGCTTTTTTATTTACAAGTTTTCTGATGATTTTCTTGATTTCAACTGGGGTAGGAAAAGGAGGGGTGGATGTTGATTTGTTATTTGCAAGGAAATTAGAGATTGTTCTTTCGACTTCCTGAATTTTTTCGTCTGAGTATGGTTCTGCATTTTCTTGAAAAGTATCTTACAGAGATCTTTTGATGGCTTCTGCTTTTTCGAAGTCGGAATGGGACATCTGCTTGGGCCACTGAGAGGAGGGATATTGTATTTTTTTCTAGTTATGATTTTATTTAAGTTGTAAAGTGAGTTATCTTCAGGGTTGAGAGTTTCCAAAAGGATTTTCCAGTATCTATTTTTGTGCTCTTGAATTAAGGTTTGAATCTGTCTGAAGAGAGTGTTTACTTCTCTTTTGTAGGGATTATCTTGTCTGGTCCCAAAACGTTCTAAACTTATTTTTTATTTTAATGAGATTTCTTATGTTTTGAGGAAGCCTAAGGTGGGGGGTATTATCACTTTAGTTACTGAGGAGCAATTTATTGCTTGTGAGATGTTGGAGTTGAAATTTTCTATTGTTTCGTTTAGGATTTCAGGATTGATTTTAGGATTTCCTGACATCGTTTGATGGATAATTTCTTGGAATTTCACCCAGTTGGTATTCTTGTGCTTTCTTTAATCGTTGGAAGAATACTGCTAAGAGATCAATTATTATGGAATTATGGTCACTGCTAAGTTCGTTGATAGAAGATATATTAGAATGAGCGAGCTTTTTGTCTATTGCGAAATCAAGGATGAAGTTTTGAGCACCTCTGTGGGAGAAGTGAGTAGTATGATATGGAACAATAATATCAGTACGGAGGCAGCCATCCAGTTGTAGATGATTGTAACATATCTATTTGCCCTGCCAGGGTTCCAGCAAGGATGGTTCGCATTAAAATCTCCAAAAAGAACTACTTTGTGTTTTTGGACGAGGATATGTGTAGTATAAAGAATGTTAAATTCTTAAATACTCAGAAAATATTGAAATGCAGTGGAGCGTATAAGATATGGGGATATAAGATGGGGATATACGACTTAAATGAAGTATACGACTCACAATGTATACACAGTGTAATGCCTAACACAATTGTCGGATTTAATTGCTGAGATGCAATTTTAATTCATGTGAAAGCGATATTTTTTGTCCAAACGTTCACTTAAAAACATAGATATACCATATTTCAACAATGACTTTCACTACTTCGTGTTTAATATATAGGAATAATTTAAGTAGGCGAAAAATAATTTTATTGTTATTCGGATACATAAGTCTTTGCATTCACCTTATCATTGCAACCACTTGAATATTGTTTTATTTCATACCTTATATTTAAAACTGAACTCTTCGAAATTTAAATATTCTACATACTAATGGAATGTATAATGCATGGAATTGGCAAATTTACTGCCTGCATTTAGTTCTCCTTTTTGATGAACGTTAAACAGTCATTTCAACTTAAATAACATAATCTCGTTAGTTTCTGGCCTCTTTAAGTAATTTTAAGTTTTACTGTCCTTTGTAGCTTAATTATTTAAACCTCATTTTAATACTTTTTACAAAACAAATACTTTTAATCATTTCTCAATATTTTAAGCAAAATTGATGTTGTAAAAATTTGAAGAGTTTTAGCGAACACTTTTGCACACTTACTTCTTCAGTTTAAAATTACATTATAATTACCAATATATATATATACTTGAAATTTGGTGCAGTTACTCATTTTGCGATGTAGACGCTCACTAAGAACGGATTTTACGGAATTCTTATCCAAAATGTAATTTTCATCCCTTAATTTTTTCTTATCCATCGAAAAATGACATGACCGACGCCAAACGGAATATACTTTTTTATATGTATACTGTATATTGCTACCAATTAAATTTACTTGGCGAGATTTACGCGTGCAAAATGGAAAAAAATATCAAATAATTGAATATTGAAGCGCTGATTTAGGATTGGCAAGATTTTGGCGAAGAGCCTCTTTTTGCGAAATTCCGTGCATGTCGAAAATAGGAAACGTTCATATTTAGCGATAGAAATAAATGAGTATGGAATCCCACGGTTGGTGAAAGTGCAATTTAGCTCCAAAACTTAGCGGGATTTTGAAAAATATTAAAATGGCGATTTCTTACGGAGTAGAGCATACGGAAGACAATCCGCTGAGTAGGATGCATTGTAGGTTTATCATATATAATGTAAACGTTGAGCCCCAAAATTCCTACATTTAGAGATTTACCACCAAATATGTTCCACCGCCATGTCGAAATATTTCAATGACCTTGCATTGTGAATTTTAAAAAGCTATACTATGGTAACCCCAGCTGATTTCCTTTCGCTTTGCTGAGCAAAGGATAATTTTTTATTGTTGTGGAACTTAAACGTAAGTTTTAAATTTATGAGAAAAGTATTTTATTATTAATAATGATTGATAAATTACATTTGTAAATCTAAACGCAATCTTACGAAGATATTGAAGTTGGTTTTTAACAAATGAATAATAACGGTATGTTATTCATGTCATTGATAAAAAAAATAGGTAGTTGTCAAAATAATTATTGTGATGTACTCATTAACTGTAACCTAATGTAAATATTATGCAAAAGTTTTGTTTCTGTATTTTGACAATTTTTAGTTTTTGATTTCTAGGAAATAAACGTTTTTGATTTTTTAAAATGGCTGGATATTTTATCGTTTTCAGAATACATAATTATTTCAATGCTATGATTTTTTAAAAGCTAATCTGTATATTCAATTGCAGTTCCAGATATGCTGCTAGCGTAAGAGTTATCCCTTTGCAAAATTGTTAACGTAATATGGATGACTTTTTGCTAAAAATGATTATTATATTTTATTTTTTTTGTTAGTATTTTTTGTTGAATTTTTAAATAATTTGATTTTAAAAAATTAATTTCGGTTATATTTTTTAACTTGAAAAGTATTTCATTGTAGGTTAATACAAATTGATATTTCATATTTACTTTTCAGTTATAGTTCTCAATAATGGATGTTGAATATATTTGGATAGATGGAATACCTACTCCTTTCAAAGTTCTTAAAATTCTTGGCGACGGAGCATGTTTATTTTCTTCTCTGCCTTTGCTGGTGTTCGGTGACATATCGATGGCGTATAAAATTAGAAATATTATTGTTTCTCACGTGTTTAACAACTGGGATCGGTTTAAATGCTACATCCACCAGACACCGCCTCATATTCTTTATCTAAAGATTGGTACACCAATAATGTTGTTGCGTAATTTAAATCCTCCTAAATTATGTAACGGCACCAGACTCAAAGTGAAAACTCTAAGAAAAAAAGTAATAGAAGCGACTATTTTTACC
This sequence comes from Nephila pilipes, assembly GCA_019974015.1. Classification (NCBI taxonomy): domain Eukaryota; kingdom Metazoa; phylum Arthropoda; class Arachnida; order Araneae; family Nephilidae; genus Nephila; species Nephila pilipes. The sequence goes on along the minus strand of BMAW01078079.1, from coordinate 129,855 downwards.
CAAAAGTATGAGGATGAAAAAGTATTCATTCCAAGAATACCACTAATTTCATCAGATTATCATTTTGAATTTAAGCGTTTGCAATTTCCAGTTAGAGTTTGTTTTGCGATGACTATCAATAAAGCACAAGGGTAGAGTTTAAAATTAGCTGGTGTAGATTTACAAAATGACTGTTTTTCTCATGGTCAATTTTATGTGGCATGTTCAAGAATTAGTTCACGTGAAAATCTAATCATCCTTCAACCAGAAAAATGGACGAAGAATGTTGTCTACAGAGAAGTTTTGGAAATGTAGGCATATTATTTCATATTTTTCTTACATTTAACTATTTCTAACATTAGAATAAGATAAAATAATAATGAATTAAGAAAAATAAATTGATATAATAAAAAATAAAAATGTAGTTGTCATTCTCAAAAATTGCCCTGCATACAAAATAAAGATAATAGAAATGAAATACACAAAAAAAAAATTGATTCAATAGGTTTAAAAAATAATAAAATATATATAAAAATGTATTTTTATGTTTATGTTGGTTATATTTACATGGTCCCGCCATGTAAAATAATGGGAACGCATCGCACTACACAGTACCTCATGGATGATGCGGAATTCTGTTCAACGACAGATTTATTTACTAAATTACATTTTCATTGATAAACTATTAACAATTAAATACTTTTCTCATATATTTGAAAGTCGTGAATAACCATTATTACAGACAATCGAGTTCTTAAAATTTTAAATTCAGATTATAATTATCGCTTAAAAATTGAAAATTTTCTTTATATTTTACCAATAGGTTCCAAAATATATTATCGTCTGCCCAGAGGAGCGAGTGGGCAGACGATAATATATTTTGTGTGACATAAATACTTATTTCGCATTAAAGTATACACTTCTTTAGAATAGAATGTCTTACTCTTTTTACTCTCGATGGGTCAGTCTCTATGGGTCATTAACGGCCAATCTGTCTGTAGATTATATAAATACAAGCACGCACAAAATATGTATTAATTCAAAATTCAAAAATGGACATCGAATCTCGTACTATACAGAAAGAGGTAGATATACCATTTTGAATTAATAGCTAGGCACATTTCCTTAAAAATTATAGTTTTTATTTCTATGTAATTGTAAAATTACAGCAAAAATAAGTTGTTAATGCAAATCGAAACAAATGTCGAATTTTTTTAAAACATGTAATGGAAACTAATCTAACGACGTTGAGCGAAACATTTAAAAAGCTCAATAAAGACACTTATATCAAAGTTATGAATACTGGTATACTACAAAGCTGTTTATAATTTCATTCAACATTTTTTTTTAAAATTTATATTACCACTTATGTATTTTAAAATTAAAATATATAAGGACTCATTGAAAAAAAAAGCACAACTTTGTAATTTTAGGGTCTCTTTCAAGTAAGGATCTCGATCCTCCATCTTCATCCAATGTATGAATGTAAAGTCTACATGGCCTTAAATGTTCAATTAATTTCTTTTCGTTTACTACGGGTAGGATGAGCACACAGAATAATATACTAAACCTGCTTTTATAGAATTACTTGCCATTTCATTCCTCAACGTTATTATTATAAGATTTTCTTAATACCAGTTACTTCGTTTCTCACTTATCTATTTTAGACTCTTTTGAAACATGACTTTGGCTTTTGAGATTTTTTGAACTCTTCATCTATTCAAGTGACAAGTTTGACTGGACTTGTCAGAGTATGGTCACTTTTTCGCACGTTCCAATTGTAGAGATTTAATTAAATAAGCAAAATCAAAACGAAAAAATAAATAATACATTACTAATAATTTTAGTATTCGACTTACCACTTTAAACTAAAGATAAGATACAGAAGTACGATATGAAAATGTTCACGGCACTTGTGGAGAACCTAAATTATTTTTCTATTATCTCTATCAACTAAAATTGGTATGTTGTATTTAATTTGTATTTTTCAGGTACAATAATAATGTAATGAAGAGAGAAAAAAATGTATCATCATTTTCTTGTGTAAGTTTAAAATACCTGACTACTCGTATTTTCGTTTCATTTGTGCTAGACCAATTGAAAACTATTTGAATTCCTTTTCAAATTAATCCTAACCATTATCAGTTTTCTTATATTTTCATAATATATAAGTTAATTTTTGATAGCTTTTTAATTATGGTGCATATTATAGTTTGTGTCAATTGATTGAAAAATATAACAATTCAAACATCAAATTTTTTTTATACATTACTTAGAAATGCTTTTTTTTATAAATATTAGGTCTACCGTAAAATTCTGTCCACTTACGATGTAAAAAGAAAAAAAAATATTTTTCATATATTTCATAATATTTATTGTAAATTTTATTTTCCGTCTTTAACTATGAATTCTTACGATCGTGATGGTAATGTGTAAGTATCATTTTTCAAAAATGTCTTGTGTTTACAGGTCAAGAACTCAAGGAGTGCTTGGTTGACAAGCGCTATAGTTTTGAATTTTTTTTTATTTCATAAAATTTTGCATGCACATAAGCAAGTGATAATGAGTGGGTGATAGGTCTGATGAGTAGGGTGGATGTGACAGAAAATCTCAACCTAGCTCTGAGACTGTTTGACGATTCGTCAAAGCAACATGTTCTCAAACATTTTCCTGATGAAATGTAATGTTCTTCATACTGGAATTGGTTGGTGTCCTTTTCTTTATGTGCTTTGTTTAAATTCTCAATTTGTTGGCAGTATCTTTCGGAATTTAGCTTTTTGTTAGATCTTAAAGCTTCGAAATGTTTTAGTTCTTGAATATCCCACATCATGCATTGTATCATCTTATTCTGAATCAATCTCAGTAGAGAGGTGGAAGGGACAAATAGTCCATGGTCAGAGTATGCTCTTTTCCTTACGATGGATTCAAAAACATTCCATTATTCATCAATAGTTATCAACTGGTCCAAAATGCGACTGTTTCGTGACGGGAAAGCAGTGATGTTCAAATGCCGATTAGATTTAGTAAATTTTTCTCTCTTAATTTACGAGTATACCTAATATCTGGTAAAATAAGAATATACGTATATTTTGATTAAATTATTTCCTTCTTTAAAACATTTCAGGATTTTAGCGATATATTCAAATCAAACACAAAGAAAACTTATTCTTATACGAAATACCCTTTTAGACAAAAGTTGATGTATATTTAAATACCATGAGTTACAGACACTTATTTTATAAGTGATATTTTATTAATTTGAAAACTTAAATCATACATCTAAAAAAGGTGCAAGCTTATGAAATATATATGGTATTTACCGTGGAATGCATTCTACAAACAATTTAAATTAATTCTAAATCAACAATGATATTTACAAAGAAAAATACAACTTTCGTAGTTTGCGAAGATTCTAAAAGATAATTTAAGTGTACCGTTTGTGATAGCATTGAATTTCAACATTTTGAATCTAAATATGTAACAGAGGTCTTAGGATTACTATTTATAGAACACTATTTTTATTCTAATGAGATGCGACAAGAGCTTCATTTTAATAGAAAAATAATTTAGGTTCTCACCAACTGCCGTGAAAATTTTCATGTCGTACTTCTGTATCTTGTCTTTAGTTTTATGT
>BMAW01078079.1:107748-126232 GCA_019974015.1 Nephila pilipes | reverse complement strand
TTTAAAAGATTTTACGATTACCATGAACAGAACATTTGCTCTAAGTTCACATTCATACAAAAGGAAAAAATCTAATTTAGATGGAAATATACCTTATTATTATTTGCACAAAATGGGAAATTTTCATCCTGATTTGTCTTACGATTTTAATTAAATTGTTTTAAATTAATACGAAATATGTGTGTTCGATGACTTGTGTCTTGATTTACGATCAGATTAGAGATAATTGAATTTTAAATACTTTTTCTTTTTCTTTCTTTTTTTTCTTATTCTAAAGATAATATGCAACAAAAAATAAAATGTGTAAGACATTATGCTTTAAAAAGCATATACCTTAATGCATTAGATATTTATAATTCTTTCTTACTTTTAATTTACTTATGAATTGAAGAAGTAAGTAGACATGCGGGATTGCCAAAATGCGGAAATTTACTCCAAATGCTTAAAATGCAATTTTGTTTTGAATATTAAGAAGTGATTCAGTTTAATTGTTTCTAAAATTATAATCAAATTAGTTTTAAATATTTTAGCAATGAGGCAGAATTTCTTCAGAGCACTCATTGAATCCAAAAATTAACAAGATTGACTTATTTATTCGGAAATGACTCTTCTGACGATCATCGAAAAGAAGAGCTAAATTTAGGTTTTAAATTTACTAATTACATGCACTAGTATATCTAATATCTTAAGTTTCAAAAAGTTTGGTACCAAATATAAGCTGAGAAATTAACAATAGTAAGAAAATGTTCAGATGATTGAGATGATTTATGCATAGAACAAAAAAGTTAATTTTCGCCTACTTTAAGTTTTCTGCTTATTTTTTATGTAAAAGTAGAGTAAGTCATATTTTAAAAACGATACAACTCTGCATTTCAATATGTACTGAGTAAGTCCAAGTGTTACAGTCTTTATACTAAACTTAAATATAAAAAATCATTATTTTAGTATAACAAAATTTAAATTTTTATGTTTCATATGTCTATAAATTAATTTAAAATGTTTTGAAAAATGAAAAAAAAAAATATATGAATTGTCTTAAAAACAAATTGTGTTCTAATAATCATCTTGTTGTACCTGACACAACTAACTTGTTTTTATAATAGCAATCTGAAATGCTTTTGTTAGATGTATTGAAACATATGTGTTGTGATTCGATGCCAAGTGAAACGGAGCCCTTTACACGATCTGTTAAGGACTTCGCCAACTGCTCTTTTTTTAAGCATGTAATACTATGTTTTTCTTTGTGAATATCAATGTTTTTTTTTTAAATTAATTCAAATTATTTGTTAAATGCATTTCATGAATTACTCTTAAGAAGTCCATTGGTTCAATATTATTTTACAAACACGAGTAAAGGCTTAGGTTGGTTGAATTTGTGGCCCTGAATCCTCTAGGAAAAATTATGCCAAAGACAAGGTTAGGAGATGAAACTATTTTTTTAGCCAAAACGATTAAAAATTGGTGAATAGCATGGTAAAAAGGAATGATTGAAAGTAATAGAACTATATAAATGGAGTAAAACTAATGTCACTTAAAAATGAAAATAAATTTGGTTGTGGTTTTTCTTCATCCAATTCAATTAAAGACAGAGTATACGATTTGAAACGTTTAAAGCGAACATAGTTAAACTCAAAACATTCAATTAAAATGTGTCTCACAGTCAAGGGACAAACACAATAGTTGTACATTGTAGAAGTTTCTCCAAGAAAAAGATGTCTGTGTATCAACCTCGTGTGTCCAGTAGTAATTCGAGTCAAAATAACACCTTGTCTGCTACATAAAAAATGGGTGACAACGAGAAATAATTGGTTTAAATTGATGTAATTTATTATCAGTTTTTTAATTCCATTGATCTTGCCAGTGATCATAAATAGCTCTTTTAATATTTTTTTAATGCATCAAAGTAAGGAATGGTGGAATTTATCTCACTAGATGCTGATTTAGCTACACTATCAACTATAGCGTTGCCTTTGATACACACGTAGGATGGTATCCAACAATATAATAGTTCGATGTTTTGAGACCTTAATTTATTACAAGTTTTTGAGGTTCTAATGATAAATGGGTGAGACGAATGATGTGGATAATTTAAGGATACTAATGTACTCAGGAAATCAACGAATAAAAAACAATTCTCATCATGCCGACTTGAAAGATTGTTCAATGCTTTATGAATAGCTGAAGTTTCTGCTGTAAAAATGGAGCATGAAGGATGAAGTTTAAAACTAAAAAGTGAATTGTCAATTAAAAATGAAGCACCTATATGATTCGATGATTTAGAGCCATCAGTGTATACGTGTTTAAAATGTGGATATTGTTGAACAATTTCAATAAAAAGTTGAATAGAAATATTTTCAGCTGTGTCTGATTTTTTAAGATTTTTAAAAATAAAACTATATTCGTACCAGGATGAAAAACCTTCCTCTGCTATCATGATTGGGACATCCGATAACCCATAGCCATCGGTTAAAATCTTAACTCTTCTATGAAATAGAGGAATGGAAAGTTTTTTAGCACCATATAGCCTATCTAAAAATAAACTTTTATTTGAAAATGATAAAATACTATTTGGTGATGATAAAATTCTAAAATTATATTGAAGAGTCAAAATTTTTCCTCTTGCATCTAATGAAGGTTCGCAACAGTTCACGAAGATGCTTTTGATGAGGGAAGTTCTGAATGCTCCGGAACAAATTCTTAAACCAGCATGGTACGCGGTGTTCAGTTTACATAAAACTGATTTTCTTGCTGTACCGTACACCACGCAACCGTAATTTAACTTTGAAAGGATGACAGCATGCAGACATGTGTGGTTCGAATCCGAAGTAAAGGTTTCGAATTATTAAAATAACAGCTAAAATAATCAAGTGTCTTTGATGCTTAGCAATTAAATATACATAAAAATTGACTAACATTGTATATCATATAAGATTTTTTTTTTTAGATTTTGATTATATCTGTCATTTAAAACTTAAAATCTTTCAAAGAATCTGAAAATTAATTAATTAAAGTATACGAATGTTATTCCTTTCAAACACGATATCTACGAAACAGAAATCTAGCAGCAAATTCTAATAAACGTTTAAAATAAATTGTTGTGCTAATTTGTAATATTTTTCAATGAATTAACAAAACAGTAATATGTATGAGAATTAAAAATCTATCGAAAATTAACTTCTAAATTCTTAATTCATAAAAGTACATTCAATGATTAAGATGCAATTGAAAAGGAATTGGTAGAGTTTCATAATCGACTAGAACGCATTAAGAGAACAGGCGAAAAAACACGATTAGAACATTTAACTTTACTCAAAGGATGACGATAGAGTTTTTTAAATAATTAAAATCTCATAATTTATTTTAATTCCTTATCATTATTATTATTTTGAAAGGAAAATAGATATTGAATATCGCATGACAGTTTCAATTTGTTAAAGATTCAATAATTAAATATGTTTTTTTTTTTTTTTTATTTTTAGTTATATTTATAATGTTTTGTTTTGAGTTACTCTAAGTACAGTACTCAAAGAAGTCATTAATCCCTGAGACAAAGAAAACATACAGAAGGTGAAGTGAAGTTAAGTATTCCTCGCTATCAAAACCTAATAATGTTAAAAAAAATCGATGAGGGATGACTGAAAACAATTACAAATGATAAAAAGATGAAATACGTCTGAGCTTCTTGTCAAATTAAGTTTCCTGATACGTACAGTAGCAAGTCTAAAGTTGTTGCTTTGTTGCTTCTATCTCCGTTTATGGTAATGAATATCACGAGAATGCATTTTTACCCAAGAGTCTGCCGTATGTTTGGAATAGATCTTACATAAGATTTTTAATAAATATGTTTAACCCAATTGATGATTTTTTTTGTAATAGGCTGTAAATAATTTTTAACTTTTATTTATTAATCCTTTCTCATGAGAAATCAAATTTTTTGGTAAAACATATTTTAAAATAGTAAAGGGAAAAGAAATGTATTATTTTCAGCGTCTGATGTGCAGCCTTTCAAGATGTTTCAAAAACATTAGAAAACAATTCAAATGGTGTAGTTCCCGGAAACTTAGGTGTCATCGTAGTGGTCTCATGGCCAGTGATTTCCGTCCTGTTATAGAATAGAGTATGTATGCCATTAATTTCCTTTTTGTAGCCGGGGTGAGCACGATAAACCCCACTCCAATGCTTCTTGTTCCACGCAAATAAATCTAATTATCAATCGACAGGTTTCCGTATATATCAATTCAAATAATTTTCATCAGAGTAAGTATTTCCTAAAAAGTAACGCGAAGTAGTTGAAATCATTTTTTCGAGCCTTTCTTCCTAGAGTTTTGTCCATTTTCTACAGATAATTCAAAACAAGAGTGTCTTTTTTAACGTTTACGGTTCATCCACCTAGAAACACGCCAATATAATTATTTGTTGCGTAGTCTCTAACATCATGCATTCTTCAATAAAACTGAAGTATTGCTGTGAACTATAAAACATTTTCATATTTATCCCGGCTTTTCTTAATACCCCTTTTATGAGTGGATAAAGCTAGTCTCTATGACAGGAGTTTAAAAAAAATTCTTTAGCATAACTTCCAAGAACATAATGTGTATAAAAGTCGTTATATATGCTGAAAACTTTATTTTATTGACTTAGATATATTCATGCTTGCATATATATATATATTCTCTGTTATATATATATATATTCAGCCCTCATTCATTTAAAATTTCTTTACATCATGCGATATTTTTTTTTAATATTTTCAATAGGACGACGTTATGTTGCAAATATAATTGGAATCCTCGTTTGAATCAGAATAGTCCCTACGATGATTTTTTTTTTTTTATTTTTAAAATTTTAAGAATTATGCAAATATCCATTATAACGTTAATTTGACTTAACAGTATAAATGCAAAACGATATTTTTCATGTTACATAAATCTTCTACCATCTATGAATGTATGACATGATAAGTGGATGACCTTTCAAAAATCTACTGTGTAAAGTCAAAAAAAAAAAAGCGTAGTTACACGTTTACCATCTGTGACAAATTGCACGTGCAACATTATCTGAATGAAAAATTAAATAAAATAAATTTTAGCTTGCTTTTATAGATGACAAAGTAGCCGCTTTGTGTTTTTTAAATATGATTTGTATTCCGTATCATCGATGTAAATTACATCCTGTATTTAGGGTTTGTTTTATTTAACTTTTATTTCTGCCAGTATTCCCAGAACCACGATATTTATGAAAGAGTATGACCTTGATTAATCCTACTTAACAAGATTTTATGTGCAGTGAATTATTTCTTATCCTATTTCTATAGCTTATCTTGTCGTTGTGCGCAGGTAAATCAAGTTGAGACATTGGGCTATTCGCGGTTTCTCTTTACTAACCTTAGGGACTTTTAATTAAGATTGATTGCTTTTGCTAAACAACCTTTGCCCAACCAAAAATGAAATGTGATTTTGGTAAAACAAGTAGAAATGAAGTGAAGCGAGAGAGTTAGGAAATATATAAACTCCAAATGAGAGTCGCGATAGAGGTGTTGAAGGAGTTGAAAGAGGTGGAAAGAGAGGTTGAAGTAGGTGGTTGGATTAAGAGTTGAGTGATTCAAGAAATTTTGTTATTCCAGTGTTCAACAATTGTTCCAGAGTCTGAGTTGCTTTCGTGGAAGGTTTAGTGGTAAGAGTCAGTTAGATTATTATTGGTAGATTTGAGTTAAGGCAGTAAAATCCTTGTCCGGGAGAGCATTCATAATTGTTGTAATATTAACAAGAAGTTAATAAATTGCGTAATTATTGTTCTAGTGCCTCTTTGATTTACTTATTGAGTCTTAGTGTTTAATCATTTAGTTTAGGTATGGCACAAGAGGCAGCCCGGAAATTGCAGCCGTTACAAAATGTTAAAATTATTATTAATGTAGTATTTTTTTTTCATATCATTTTCGTTTATCTAAATAAAACTACAATTACATAAAGCGAAATATTGATATAACTTCGATTTGTAAAGGAGAACTAGAATCCTAAATGAATAAGGACCTACATTAATAACAAGAATCATTGTCATGTTCAAAATGAGATCAAACTAAAAAAAATAGGTTCTAACTACCTGAATTTGTGGCATATCTGTTAAAATATGCAGTAGAAAAAAAATTAATAAATAACTTAAATAAAAATTAATTTTGTACATAGATACAATTACGAGATTCGTCATTAGTAACCCGCGTGTTTCAACCATTGTGACATTAATAAAATTATTCACATAAACAATCAATACACCAGTTTAAGTACATGTCAATTCAAATAATTTTCATCAAATAAAGCATGTTCTCAAATCAAACGCAAACGAGCTGTGATCATAACTCAACGCTGACGTTATAATTATAGTCCGATCGTGATTTATTGGGAGATAAATAAAATGCAGTGCATTTAACATTTTTTAAAAAAAGAAATATAAACAAAAACTGAAAGAAATCTACATCTTTGAGTAAACAAAAAAAAATTAACGCAATCCGTTTGAAGTTATACAAGCTTATAACCATTCTCATATAGTGAATGTACGATATAAAGTCGCATTTAAGTAATAATGAGAAAAATAAACACGCATTTCATTACTCAAAAGTGCAATAGAGACTGATGCAATGAGTTGTGAGTATTATGTTTATTAGTTTTGCTCAATGATCAGCAACACGGGGGGAGTTTTAGTGTTGGTTCATGTAATTTCCAACCTCGGTCAAGTTACGAGGAGGACACATGAACTGGTACCTCCCACGCCAAATAGTTACAACAGGCCCACGGTAGGACATTCAGCCTCGGCAGATTTAACGTGCATCTGCTTCTACTACAACACGAGTCTTTAGTGGCATCAGGGTCAAACCCACAAATGAAGGGAAACTGCCTTCCACGAGTTCTCTCCCAGAATCTCACGGGTTGTTGCCTAATCGAAAAATATTTGCACTCTTTGATTGGAAACTCTATGGAACTTGATTCCCCACTATGCTTCTTTACCCCTTCTCTGATACAAGTCATAAAAATTCGATATAAAAACCAACGTTTTTAAAAACAATGTTTTTATATGATGGCAAAGTTTATTAGAGAAAATTATTGAAATATTAGTTAAAACTGTTAGTTATTTTTAACTTTAAAATTTACTTAAAAAGAGACATTTGCGAGCGTATTAAAAAATCCATAATACTCATAAAATCAAAACATGCATTTGAAAGTTTGTAAGTCATTCTATTAAAAAAAATGGGAACCATAATTCAGAAAAAATTATTGTGATAAGACACGGCGCCAAATACAGGAAACTTTCTTTCTTGCGAATGATTACTGACTAAAAGTCAGCAATCCTTACTATCTCGGAGATAGTAAAGGGGAGATAGTATCTCCCCTTTGTGAGCACAAAAGTTTTACGATACCTCATGCTGCGGGGGGAGTGCCCGGTGTTCCCAGAGGGGGAAAGAAATTTTTTCCTCCATCCTAAAAGCGTCGAGAGGAAAGAATATTTTGACTTATTAAAATTATTGAAATATTAGTTAAAACTTCTCGCAAACGTCTAAATATTGCATTGTTAGGCGAATACGAACGATTCTCAAAATTTCAAAACTCTAGCTTGATGGGAAGTTGGTTAAATTAACGATCGAAAATTTGATGACACACACACTCACACACACCAAGTGAAATTCAGAAAAACGTTTTAAAATATTGCTTAACGTGTTTTCTTTTTTCCCAAGATATATTTTTCTTATTTTCATAAGTCATGCTCTTTCTTTCCAATAATTGAGAACAGATTTTTTTTTTTATATTTACGGTACTGTAGCTTCGAAATGCTCTATCACGAATGCTGTTCCTCTTAACACTAGAAAGACGGCTGCTGTCGTTTTGAGTGTTTCGCAATTTTTATTATGCGCTACATTTTTAGTTTTGCTCCCAGGCTCCTGAAATTTGATGACTTTTATTAATTGTATGTAACACTTGCACACACATGTACAGAATTCTATTCTACTGTAAAGAGGGAAAGAAATGTTTTGACTAATAAAAGATGGAAAGCCGTCATTTTGACAACAGTATGGACCGCTGTTTGAAATCGATAATCCAAATCATGAAAACATAATAAAAACGAAATATGCAATTAAAACCAAATATTTGGTTATTTAAAAAATTAAACTATAAGAATATCTCTTATCTCCTTCTCTCAGCTCTTTACATGAATAATTACCAATCATGAACCTGGACGCTTTCAAAGTCAAAATGTATTATCGGGGTCCGGTGGAATGTTTTCCTGTGCAAAGAAACACGTAGAAAACGGAAAAAATGTCTAGCGATTTTCAATTATTGGTAAATAACTCTATGAAGAAAATAATATAGGAATGCACTGAAACAAAAGTTTGAAAGTAACTCAAAAATGAAAACTGGTCGATGTCAATAGAAAAGTTCGATTCCTTTTTAGCTCTTTCGTACGCCCAAGGAGCATTATGCGCCCAAAGGAATCTCTGTCATTAATTTATAGATTTAGACTTAGGGACCTAATTTTTTTTGTGATACCTTGCAATGGGATATGTTCAAGGAAATACTAAGGTTTTTGACATTTGGTAGAAAATCAACAAAATCTCAATGATTACCTAACAATAAATTTACTCTAATATCTTTTCTTCAGGATCGATTCCTTGAACATACCTAAATTTGTTGAATTTATTCGAATTTTTGCTACTTACCTACTTATTACTTTCAGATTATGTCGATTTACGAATGATGGAACAGTTCTTGGACAAAGGCAAGAAAGTCATTACTGATAACTCTTTTACTTCCCTTCCTGAGAAATAAAAGACAAAAAATATTAGCGTTATGAGCCCAATAAAGCAATCAAGGCTGTGAATTCCAGAAACCGCAAAATATTCAAAGTATCCTCTTGTTCCTCAACATATTATAAGCACAATTATTCCACCTTGTCTGTGTATCACTGTAAGAAGAAAATAAATGTTTTGTGTTCTAAGTACACAACACCATCCTGTTAGTATAATAGATAATGAAAAGGAAGTACCCGAAACTGTGTGGCATTTTAAAATTCTACAAATTACGATGTTGATATTCTTGACCAAATAGTCCGTAACTATTCAATAAAAGTAAGAAGTCGAAGACAGCCAATGTACGTTTTTACACTATTTTGGATTTAGCTTCAATAAACGAATGTATTGTGTACGAAGAAGCTACGGGAAGTATAGTACCTAGAAGACATTTTTTTTGCTAGTACTTTCGAAGAACTTCGACAAAACCACTAAATAAAAAAGCCATACCAAGCACTGTTTCTCAATTTTCTGGTCAGATATCGAACTCAAAAAAATCGTACCTGATGCCTCGTAAACCCCAGTGATTGTACCTGTAAATGATATATTTTTTGGTTTTAAATAATATTCAATTCTGATATTTTTTATTTAAAAATGCATTTAATATATTTTACTTCTACCCGTCATATTGACGGTCCTTTTTCTTATTAGTAGTAGGAAAATTCCCATTTTTCTAATGCCTAAACATGCATTCTTTAAATAACACATGCATTGATATGCACTATCCCATTTTACATCAATTCAAGCTTTTATAAATCGAACTTTATAAGTGAGTAATACTAGACAAAAAACAAGTATTTTTTTTTAAAAAAAAGGATTTCAAATGGTTAATTTCGAAGATTTTATGCGTAAAAAGTCATCATATATGTTAAAAAAGTGTCTGCGCTCACTTTTAATGGATTCATGCCTCCGGAAGCTTATTTTTTTCCTATATAAGTTCAACTAAAACATTTTATATCTCTTTATATGAAATAATATGATACTCTCTCATGAAATATGTATTTAAATTATTATACTTAGACGTCGTTGTGTCGCATTATTTAAATAGAACCCCCGTTTAATTCATAACATTTACCCCATTTTTTTTTCAAACAAAAAGCATTTTGAAAATTTCCACTACAAAGAATTTATGATTCACCAATTTATTTATAAAAAAATATATATCTTTCATAAATATTTTAACAGCTATACATGTATGAATGAATAAGTGAATGAGACTTTCACAAATGTGTTGTGCCAAGTCAAATTAAGATCTTACAATTTTTGCTACCAATGAAAAAATGTGTGGTTCTACATTGTCGAAATAAAAAGTGCAACAAAGCAAACTTAAGCGTGCCTGTTTTGTTAAAAAAAATTCGAGTTTCATCTTTTACAAAGATGTTTCGTATTCCGTGAATTCAATGTAAATTATTTTCCATGTTTATGTTCTATTTTACTTAATCTTTCGTTCTAAGTTATTTTCAGAACTACGATATTTTAGACCGATTATGGCATTAATAAACCCATTCTAACAATTGTTTCTGCGCAAGGAATTGCTTCATATTCTACTTCTGTATATTATCTTGGGTTTGTTTGGATAAATCAAATGATATAAAATTAATTGCAGAGAAATTGTTTGTTGAATTTTATTTCAGTATATCTAATTGTCTACAATCATAACATTTGAAATTTTAAGACACATTTTCATATATACTTGGGGGCTATTTATCTTACTACATAAGCAGATGCATATATTGTGTTGCCATGTTACAAGAGTATATAGAATTGATACAACTATAACATGAACTAAATATTTGTAGTTTCCACTTATCCAATGATAATAAGTTATATGAATAATATAGTAATTATATTCCATAAACTTTGGTTTATTACATTTGGTTTTTATAATGTCCTTAATACTACTGCTTTTAAACAGAGAAAACACATTACATTATATCCCAAAGTAATGGAAAAAAAGCAATAAATTAAACATAATATGAATCAAGGGATACTTTTATTTAATATTCCGATCAAGATTTCAGTTCAAGATCCTTACCAGAGTGAAAAAAAATTGTTTAGAAAGTTGTATTCAAAACTCTTTTTTATTTTATTACTTTTATACATTAAGTTTTACATATTTTAACGGTACTTAAATAAGAAACGAAATACTTCCAAGTATAATTGGCTTTGTTTATGTATTTCAGACAATTAACTTAAAATTTCTTTCAATTTTTCTTAAAATATTTTGTGTATTAGAGTTAAGTTAGTTGTCAACTAGTTAATAATATTGTGTTCCATAAATAGGAGAATTATTTTGATTGCCTTGAATAAAAATATTTTGCAGTTATTTAACATTCATATATAATTAAAAAGTATAATTTACGTGAAAATGTACTTTTCCCTTAAAACAAAATGTGAGATACCTTCTAAATTGAGTAACAAGAAATATATAGTTTTCAATTAATACAAAATATATAATCTATGTGATATTATCAATCCTTAAAATTGTATGAGTTTTACGTACTTAATACTTTTGCATAAATACAGTCCAAACAGGGGAAAACGGTGTAATACGTTTTATTTTAAAAACATGTGTGAATGAAAGAACATCAGTTTTCTTGTAACCAATAGTTACTTATAACTCTTCATTCTTGCATCGTAAAGGAGAGCTTTGTTAATGCTTTAAGTTATTTAATTCCATAAATTAGTACCTCGAATATTACAATTTTCAAACAGTTTGGTATATATATTTCGGTGACAGATATATCATTAATCCAAAAATTTTGGATAACTGAGTGGACTGATACAAAGAGCAATAAAATTATTTTTCGCCCAATTTATAAAAGAAAATACTTACTTCTTGAATACAAAGTTGTGGAAATCATATAATATGTATTTTAATAATGATACATCTTCATACTTATGTAGCTTTTAGATAAAGATAATCACTTTTATACGCACAGAAATTACACTTGAACAGTTAAATTCGACAACTGTGCTTGAACGACACCATATGTTTGTAAGACATTTACTTTTCTTAAGGTATATCTCATAAACTCTACTGCATTTCAATATTTACTCTGTAATTATAAAAAAAAATTTATTTATGATGAACGCGTATAAGATATACGTTCAATTTAAAATTTTGAGTTTGATATATTCCTTAATCATTATAAAAAATTTTCATAATTCCTAAATTTGTGATTGTTTATTAGAAATTAAATTATGAAATCATGGTTGTTTAGTTGTATTTGACACGGATAAAGTTAGAGTTAAAATAATTGAAATTTTAAATGCTTTTGTAGATATATAGATTCAAACATGTTGAGATTGGATGTCAAATCAAACGGAGCTATTTATGTAAGCTGTAAGTGTCATACCCAACTATTCTGCATTTTTGAAAGTGATATTATATTTTCTTTGCAAATATCATTGACTTCTTTACAATTAAAACACATTTTAAGAAATTCCACTGAGTAATTCATTGGTTTACAACTTTTTTTTTTCCAAACACAAACATATTTCATGTATTATTTAAAAAAGAGCTATAAATCAAGTTTGTATAACCCGTAGCAATTAATTATACATCACGTTTTGTCTAAAAGCGTATTTCGTATAAGAACATGGTTTTTAAGAGATTGTTTTAATTATTGTTTAAAGCTAGAATTTTTTTAAAAATATTTCAAAAGAATTTAACTGAAGTATACGTATTTTCACACAAGATATTTATAAAACCGTATTTTAAAAAAAAAAAATGTTTGAAATAAATTTTTGTATTCTTTAGTCATACTTTTCAATAAATTATCAAAAACAATAATATATACGAATATTAAAGATCTATGGAAAATTTACATGTATTATTAAAATATAACTTACAAACAAGGGTTCGGATGCATTGAAATAGAAATTCATATATTTATTTTTAACTCAAATTAATAAAACAACATTCAAAAGATACGAGAAGAATATTTTAATTATCCAATAAATGTAGATGTCTTATTATTAACCAGATTAAACATTCGTTAGCCCCGCTGTACTGTAGTTCCTTAATGGCATCAGGTCTTTAATCCCTGACTGGACTAAGACAACGCTGCCGCTAATCTGCATGCACACTATATTAAACAAATATTCAACAATTGATTATTCACAAAATAGACGCCCTTATATATTTGTAAATGATTTATAGTACGTGCTTTTAATACACATATTTCCAGTAATTACGTTTTATTTTGATAAGTTAATCCCATTATACATTATTCTCGTATATTCCATACTTCTGACCCTGTCTGGTCCGAATGAACTAGAACATAATTTCAAAAGCCAATTTGAACCCTATAGAGTGAGTTGTTTCATACTAAATTTCCGTAGCTTTTTTTTTTTTATTATAAAAATTTATTTTTTTTTTTTTTTTTTTTTTTTTTTTTTTTTTTTTTTTTTTTTTTTTTTTTACTTTCCTCTAACTAATTAATTACACTACAAACTCAGCATTCGAAATCTTAGGACATGTAGGAATATATACAAGCAAACCAGTTACCGGAATAAATCAGCAGCTGCATAAATCCTGTGCATTGTTGATACTTTTAAAGAGATGTTGGAATAGATTTAATACAAAAAAAATTCTGATCTCCACGCAAATCTAAAGATATTAAATTAATTGAATAAAATAAAAAATATATTTCATAAAATTTGTTTTATTCTTTTACGTCTTAAGCATTTGATCTAAAAAAGATAATTCTTTTCACACCTAACATGACAAAAGAAATCATAAAATCATTATATAAATAAAAGTACTCTTTACCACATATTTACATCAAGATAAAATTTGGAAAACATTCACAAATAACTCAAAAAATAATACAAACATATCCGGATTTGATTAATTATAGGCTTTGATATATTTCTTATAAAATATCTGCGTAGCTAATAGATTATAATGTAAATTTCTAAATGTAAGTATAATTAGTATAGTAATATATATCTAACGTTAAGATGAGAATATTTATAGTATTTGTAAAATATCACCTATATTTAGTAAATCCTTTATTAACATCCAATTTATGATATTGGAGACAAACAACACAAAATGTTTTTCGTTTGAAAGCAATTGCACTATTTACATTTATTTCAAATTATAACGGAAGTAAGGCTTATAATTTAAACGAACACTTACATAATGACATCGATAATTCGTAAAATCTAAATCATTTTGTGTGTTTCCTGGACAATTCAAGAGACAATTCAAGATAATAGGTTAAAAAGTGAGGAGGAATATATATATAAAAGGTCCATTGAAAAGTCTCCGGCCCAACACATAGATGGCGCTACTAGAATTAAATCCATATATTTCTTATTTAGCTTTAACCCTCAAAAGATGCGTGTATAATTTGAAAGCTGTCGGATCATTAGTTTGTGAATTCTAGCATTTTGAGTGAAGCAACTTTTGTTATTGTGAAAAAAAATGGATAAAAAGGAATTTCGCTTGTTGATAAAATATTGCTTTTTGAAGAGAAAAAATACAGTTGAAGCAGAAACTTGGCTTGATACCGAGTTTCCGGACACTGCCCCAGGAAAATCAACTTTCAAGGATTGGTATGCTAAGTTTAGACGTGGTGAAATGAGCACCAAAGACGGTGGACGCCCAAAAAAGGTTGTTATCGACAAAAACATTAAAAAAATCCACAAATAGATTTTGAATGACCATAAATTGAAATTGAATGAAATAGCAGACACTCTAAAGATATCAACTTAACGTGTACATCATATCATTCACGAATATATGGGTATGAGAAAGCTCTGTGCAAAGTGGGTGCCGCGCGAGCTCACTTTTGACCAAAAACAACGACAAGTTGGTGATTCGTAGTAGTGTTTGAAGATGATCAAGCGTAATAAACCCGAGTTTTTGCTTCAATATGTGACAATGGATGAAACATGGCTCCATCATTTCACTCCAAAGTCCAATCGACAGTCATCCGAGTGGACTGCACACGATGAACCCGCTCTAAAGCGTGGGAAAACGCAACAGTCGGCTGGCAAGCTTATGGCGTCTGTATTTTGGGATGCGCATGGAATAATTTTCATTGACTACCTTGAAAAAGGAATGACCATCAGGACCATCAACCGCGACTATTAATACATAGCGTTATTGGACCGTTTGAAGGACGAAATCGCCGAAAAACGGCCACATTTGAAGAAAAAGAAAGTGCTGCTTCACAAGACAATGCACCGTGTCACAAGTCAGTGAAAACAATGGCAAAATTCCATGAATTGGGCTTCGAATTGCTTCCTCATTCACCTCCAGATCTGACCCCCAACGACTATTTCCTGTTCTCAGATCTCAAAAGAATGCTCGCTGGGAAGAAATTTTCGTCGAATGAAGAGGTGATCGCCGAAACTGAGGCCTATTTTGAAGCGAAGAACAAATCGTACAACAAAAATGGTATCAGTGTATCACCCTTGAAGGGAATTATGTTGAATTAAAAAAAATAATTTTGCCAAAAAAAATGTGTTTTACTATGGTAGGCCGGAGACTTTTCAATTGACCTGTTATATTCGTACTATTTGTTTACGCTGTAAAATTTCGGGATTTCTTATTTTGCTTTTTGCATCATAAAAAAGTATTTTTCTCAGTAATTTTGTTTACATTCAGTATCAAAAATGAATTTCACTTCGAAAGAAGTCAAGTACGTAAATTCTAACTGAAACATTATTTCACCTATTTTATAAAAGCAAAAAATTACAGCACCAGGAACTTAGTCGAAACTTAAAAGCAGTATAGTAGAAAATTCATCAAAGTATAAGAATTCCTTAAAATTCAAACAAAATATGTAAAATAGGTAATGCGAAGAAACATCCGAGTTAATTGTTGCATTATTCCATCAAACTTTTTGATTGAAATTTCTAATACGTTGTTTTCTAGCAAATAAATAAAAACTATTAAAAAAAAACACTTATGCTTCAAACACACTCATACAAAAATAGGTTAAGAAAAATTAGTATCGCGAAGGAATTCAAATATTGTTTTAATTTCGACCATCACGAAGAAAACAAACAGAAGAGAAGCCACGATTAGAACATTTAAATTTATTCAAGGAAAGAAAATATGTTTTTTCAAATTCAAATTCACGTATTTTAAATAAATTTTGGTCATTATAATTAAAGTATATGAAAAATAAAAATTGAATATAATATAAAATGTAAAATACGAGAATTTTGAAAATAGAATACGATTTGTTATTTATTTTAAAGTTCTTTTGGTTCGATTTATCAGAATTAGTTTAATCGAAGGTATTACCAGTCCATGAGTGCATGAAGTTAAAGAGAACATGAAGTGAAGTTAATTATTCTGCGCTTTCAATACCTGCACATTTTAAAGAGATAGATCATCGTAGACTGGAAATAATTAAAAATGATATAGATATTTCATTAAATTCAAAGGATCTAATTAATTGTAAGAATGCTAATGCCTTCGATAGCAAATCTAATACTGTGGCTTGGGCCCCTCCATCTCTGTTTATAGTAAAAGAATATCAGGAGGATGCATTTTATCCCAAGAGTCAGCCATATATATGACAGAGGTTTTCAGTGATTTCTGAAATTGTGAATAGTTTTAACCAAATTAATACTTTTTTTTGTAATTTGGTATTAGTTTTTGTTAATATTGATATTTTTTACTTTTTTCTCAATAGAAAACGCACTTTTCTGCTAAGGAAATGAAATATTATTAAAATAATAGAACAATATTTGTTATGTGTTTGGTGTGCAATATCACAGGATGATTAAAAAAGGTTAGGAGACTCTATTATTGGTGTATTTCGCGTTACGCTATAGGTTCCGGTCGCGGCCTTAAAGTTTCCGTCCAGTCGTAGATTCAAGCCTTTATGGCATTAAAGATCCGCCTTGTAATCGAATAGGAGCATGTTAAATGTATCCATCTCAATTCCTCTCCTTAATGTTGTACGAAAATTTGTTTATTGATGTGCCATTCTGATTTCGTCTTCTTCACTTGACAAATGTTCAAAATTTCAAAGTCCGCCACTATCAACATTAATTTGTGTTGTTTCGAGTAAGATGTTAATAAACTCAATCGATCAATCTACAGATTTTAATACATATCTATTCAAATTATTTTCATCAGACCAAGCATGTTCAAAAAAAAAAAAAAAAAAAACCGCAAATGATCTGAGATTATTTTTCCGTTTCTTTCCTGAGTCATGTCGTTTTTCTCCAGATAATTCAGAACAGGAATATTTTTTAATGTTTGCAGTATGTCAGCTTTGAAAGGTGACCTCACTTTTGCATTTCCTGTTACACCATGCATTCTTAAAAAAATAAATCATGTATTGCTGTGTTAGGTCACATTTTACAGTTAATCTCGAATTTTCTAAATACACATGTACTTGTAAATAAAGCTACCCTCCTGACAGGTATTTTCATTAATTATTTCTTTAGCAAAATTTCGAAGAATTTATGTGTATGAAAGACGTTATATATGTTGAAAATTTTGTGAACCTACTTTAACATATTGATGCTTGCAGATGCTCCCACTTTTATATTTAAATTTAAATAAATCTATTTTAAATTACTTTACATCATAAAATAATATTTTAAATAATTATACTGGGATGACGTTACTTCGCTTCATTTTTAACTCGAATCTGTGTATAACTCCAGGCAGTCTCACAATGATATTTTTTTTTTAATTTTTAAAATAAGAGACATTCTGGAAATATACGAATTGTTTCTTTTGATATCTATGAATGTATGAGAAGATAAGTGGATGTGATTTTCAAAATATTTTCTGCTATGAAAAGATAACAAATCATAATTAAACTTTTTACCACCCATGGCAAAATCATGAGCTGCGCTATTTAAATGAAAAGTTAAAGAAAATTTATGCAATCCTGTTTTTATCATAATTTAAGCATTTTATCTCTAATAAATATTACTCGTATTCTGTGTAATTAATACAAATTCTTTCCTTTATTTTTTTATTTTATTTATTTTATATTTTTTACAGTTTTACGAGGCTTACGATTTTTTTGGACCGACTTTAACCTTTTAAATTCCTTTTCCACAAGTTTGTTCCAAAAAATCATTTTTAGGTGTGCTCTGAAATTTGAAGATCCCACGAATAAGTAAATAAAACTAGACAATATGCCAAAAGTTTTCAACAGTTATTCCTCATGTACAATTTCGAAAAACAAATGTGCGTAAAATTCCTTATATATGTTAAACATTTTGCGCACTGAATTTGATAGACTCATGTTTGCATATGCATCATCATACACACATGTATGCACACACACACATACATATATGTAATATATATGTGTGTGTGTGGTGTGTAAAGATTCAGAATAATAACTACTTATTGCACACACGCAGTTTATTTGCTGATGTAAGACAGAACATAAAAACACAAAACAAATTGATTAAACTCGCGTATTCACAGATTTAACGACCAGCACAATATAACGTAAAGCGCAATTTCCTAAACCGTCTTGTTCAGCGTCTGGCTCCTTCTCCGTCACATCTCACTACTCCGAATCTCTCTCGAAGTGCTAGGTGGCGCTCTGAAACCATCATGGCTGTCTTCCGGGATGGTAGATCAGCAGGTCTTAGATCCATTTTGATGGAAAATATATATATATATATATATATATATATATATAT
>BMAW01078079.1:77899-97811 GCA_019974015.1 Nephila pilipes | reverse complement strand
CATATTTATATATATATATATCATTTATATATATATATATCATATTTATATATATATATATGATATATATATATATATTTAAAATATTTTTTTCAGGCCCACATGTCTTTTTATTCATGGAGCAAATTTCAAATAAAATACTTCACTTATCAAATTGTTTCCTTTTAGCTTGGTTGTTCTTATTTTTTTAGAATATTTTATAATTTTCTTATCTTAATGCATTTTTCTCTTTACAGAACTATTCTCCTTTTTTATAAATACATTAAAATAATAAAGCACACTGATATAAAGCTCTATTTCTCTATAATTCTCATAAAATTTATTTTTTAATAATATTTCATTTGAAAGTATTTCATACATTAAATGCAGCCCCCCGTGTTACCCTAGTGATCCTTCTCTGTTTTCGACCCGCCTTCTTGTGAACCCTTTTTTTTTTTTTTGTCTTTTTTTAAATTTTTTCACGTCTATACCACAGTTAAATCTTGTTTGGCGCAGCATAGCCATATCTGGCTCATGCGCCAATAACTTTCACATACTCTCGCTCATTCACTCACATTTAACAGAAATTTACATTGGACTATATATACCTTCTGATATGAAATTTGTCACGTTTGTAAGCATAATATATCACGTTTTCTACTCCTGCTATGTCAAAATTTACGGAATAGAATTCTGTTACGTAAAAATCATATATTTTATTAAAACATAATCTCAAGATTGATTATCAAATATATTAATTCGAAACCATACTTTTGCAATCAATTCTAAATTTGTAGTTGATCCCCCATTAAGTCTCAAGGATAAGATATATATCCGTCGAAATATACAATTTACTTTTACATGAAATTTAAATGATTGCAAAAGTTTCACCTTCTGCCACCAGGAAAAGATTTCATACTTTTTACCCGATTTCACAGAGAGAATACAACAAACCTAACTCTTAGTAATCAAAACATTTTATCGATCAATATCAAAAGTCTTATCTTACCACTAAGAAACATTACTAATATTATATGAATACTTTAAAAGAAATGGTTCATGTGTAAGAATCTCCTGTTGTTTCAACTTCTCTTGCAAGGATCTTGGTATTTCACTTAGATCCGGATGTTAAGAAAATACTTTAATTGGTTAGAGGTTTATTTGGGTTCACACAAACAATTTTTTCATATGTCGTGTTTCACATACTTATCTTTTTTGATACCAGCAATTCACAGTAAATGTAGGTTAAAATTGTTATGAATGGTATTTGCAATTTTTTATAATTGATTATAATTCATTTTGAACCTCCGTGAGCTTCAGGTACATAGTTTCTATGTTATATCTATTGGACACTCTATTGGAATGTAACAACAATGCTGTGGATCTACGCAACTGCATATATTGCTTTATCTGAGTTGCTTGAATGCATACTGCAACACAACTTTCAGTGTTTTGCATAATATGATTCGGAAGTAAATCTTTAGTTAAACAGAATGAAAGAAAATATTTTTTACTCTGCTCACATCTTTAGTAGTCTTTTCCCCTGTAAACCCCCAAAGTATAGGTTACATTTGAGTGAAACAATTAACTATATAGAATACCTCGTTAATTCAGTTTATTTGTTACCATGGGGATTGAAAATATTAAAATCCCGTAATATTTCTGGAATAGAAAACTAAAGACATACTAATAAGTAATAATTTACTTTGAATACACTTGCTGTGAATCATATTTATTAAAGACATATACATCAACACTAGTGCTCAAAATTAAGAGAACTTGCATATTTTATGGAATTTCATGAAAATAATTGAGTGAAATGTAAAAATACTGTTTCGATACTAAGATACAAATCTTATACGTCGAATACGTAAGCGTAATACGTGTCTGGGGGCGAAACTAATCGAAAAATAGGTTATACAAGCATGCGTACTAAATCCGCATTTCGCTCGCTAATGCGTTTCGCCGAATGTCTTGGTGTTTTCTTGCAGCAATTGATTATATTAAAATTCAAACAATAAAACTGAGTAACGACCAACGCTTAGATAATGTAATGAGGTGGCGAATTGTTGGTTGGCAAGGAGAAGACCAGTTTTTAATCCAGATTTGCAGATAATTCCATTTAACGTCCAGCGTCGTGTCCAACTTACGGAAACAGTTTAAGGATACCGGATTCGTCGAGACATAACCTGGGCAAGGTCGTCCAAGAGCATTGTTGGCCAGAGGAGATCACCATTTGTCTACGACAGTGAGGCGTAACAGGGATGCTACAGCTTCTCAGGTCTTCATGAGTTGTATGCAGCCACAAGAACCCGAGTTTCAAGGTTGACTATTCCCAGAAGACTTCATGAGAGAGGGCTGTTTGTAAGCAGACCTGTTCTTTGCGTGCGCACAGTTCTTCGACCAGGAGAATATGCTTAAAATGATCGATAGATCATACAGATTACAGAATGAATCAACGGGTTACCATTCTCTTCATTAATGAGTCCCGGTTCAGACTAACCAGAGATTTTCACCGTACTTTCTTTTGGAGAAAACCAAGGACCCGCTACCTGCCTTCCAGTGTCAAGAAATTGACCATTACGTCAGCGGAGGCTTGATGGTCTAATCAGGCATCATTTTGAATGGATGAACACACCTCCATGTTTTAGAAAGTGGCACTACAACTCTTGAGAGGTATTTTGAAGATGTCTTGGAACTCTATATCCGCCTTTTCAGGGGTTCAATTGGGCCTTGATTTCTTCTTCATGAATGGCAACAAGAGGTCACATAGCTTAGCTGGTCGACGGAAAGTGATGATATTCGCCGTATGTATTGGCTATCCAGATCTCCATATGTAGACCCTATAGAGCATTTCGGAGACGCTCTGTGGAGGGCAATAGCAATTCGCAAGTCCCTTCCGAGAAACATCCAAGATCTAAAAACAGCGTTGCTGATCGAGAGGGACCAATTGCCACTGGAACTCATAAACTTTCTTATTTCCAGCATAAAATCACGTTCGAGACATATATATCTGTAAGAGGGGACCATATCCCCAATTAACCCATTTTTTTGTTCTATTCTGCCACTGCTGCTTCATACCTTGTGACTCCGATAAGTGTTACGCACGATAATGCGTGTGTATTATAAATGTTGAATGGACTTTTTTGTCAACCCTATGTACACACCATATTTCATTAAAATCTGAACTGTAGTTCTAGAGATAATGGACCAAATCAGAAATTTCTCTTAATTTTGAACACCAGTAGATGGTAAGCAACTAAAATACTTATGCATTTTTTTCTATTTTACCGCTGTAGTATTGTATGCCTTTGGAAGCATTTGATAAGAATATAAGATAACGTTCAGTTATCATTGCACATAATATTCTTAAAAACTTATCCATCCCTCCGCAAACTGTTCATTTATACATTCAAAATCGTCAGAAAGATATGAACATCCGAGTTAAAATGCAACTTTAACAAAAACGGAAATTCGTGCCATGAATAGAAAGCAAACAGACCTGTGTAAAATATTAGAATATTTAAATTTATACTCATTGCGATAATCTGTGTTTTCAAATACATCACATATTTTAATTAAGGTTTTTTCTATTAATATTGTAGAATTTGAATAGAGTGCCTTTGACGTATATTTTCACTATAAAATAATCGATTCAAGTCAAATTATTTTTATCTTTATTTTCAGTTTTTTGGGTGCTGTTGCTAAGTTTTCATTTATTCTACATGGCTTAAGGATAGACCACATTTCTTCAAAATACTCTAAACAAGATGAGATGAAATAATTTTTTTTTCTTTCAATATTAGCATTCAGCTTTAAATATGGTGGAGGAAGATCTGGAAAGATTTACAGATAGTATAAATTGGAAATAGTTTCTTCTTAAATTAACAAAAGGATATTAATGTATGAGGCTATAAGCCATGGCTTTTCAATATTTGTATCAATAATATGGAGGTTCCGAAATGTTTTGTATAAGATTATAAGAATGTGTGGAAATCATGTGAAGCCCTACAGTGATAGATGTATGCACTCCTTTAAGATATCTATTTAGCTTGAGACTAGTCTAAATTTCATTGCATAAAATTGAAAAAAATATCGAATTTTCGGATAACTGAGGTTAGTATCAAGGAAGAAAGTTTCTTTTTAAAACGTTTTTCTGAATTTCACTTGGTGTGTGTGTGTGAGTGTGTGTGTGTCATCAAATTTTCGATCGTTAATTTAACCAACTTCCCATCAAGCTAGAGCTTTGAAATTTTGGGAATCGTTCGTACTCGCCTAACAATGCAATATTTAGACATTTGCGACAAGTTTTAACTAATATTTTCTTTAATAATGCAGTTTAGCCCAAACACTTGGCGCGATTTCAAAAATTGGCACCAAACTTGGCGATTATTGTTATTAATTTCTTTTTTTTTGGCTGAGCGTTAAATCCGTAAAACGGACCAGGGCATTCACATTTGGCAAAATACTGCCAAATAATTCTTATCGCAAAGGGTGGTTGGGTTAAACTGAATTCCAACCATTAATTTACCGGACGAATTAATTAATTTTAGTTAGTTTTTACGTTTTTATGTATTTCACTTCGCGTGTGTCTGTCTGTGTGCGTATCAGTGTGTCATCAAATTTTCTATCATTAATTTAACCAACTTCCCATCAAGCTAGAGCTTTGAAATTTTGGGAATCGTTCGTATTCGCCTAACAATGCAATATTTAGATAATTGCGACAAGTTTCAACTAACATTTTCTTTAATAATGCAGTTTAGCTCAACCACTTAGGCGCTTTCAAAGACTGCCAAACTTGGCGGTTTTTTTTTTTTTTGGCTGTGTTAAATCCACGAAGCGGACCAGAGTAGCCACATTTGGCAAAATACCGCCAAATAATTCCTGTCATCAAGAGTGGTTGGAATTAACTGCATTCCAACCATTTAATTTACTGGATGATTTAATTAATTTTAATGTTTTTATCAGTGTGACATCACATTTTCTGTCAATAATTTAACTAACTCCCCATCAAGCTTTAGCTCTGAAATTTCGGGAACCGTTCTTACTTGCCTAACAAAGCAATATTTAGATATTTGAGACCAGTTTTAACTAATATTTCAATAATTTTCTTTAATAAACTTTGCCATCATATATAAACGTTGGTTTTAAAAACGTTGGTTTTTATCTCGAATTATTTTAGCTTTTAATTTTGGTAATAGGTTTGTAAATTTCGGTAATAAAATTAATTTATTTTAAATTCATGTACTTTGTAAAGTAGTATTCTTTACTAAATCCTTCTGATAATTAAGAATGTATGAAGTGAAAGTGTTTCGGCAAATGGGATGCAGCGATGCATAATTAAAATTATTTCAATGGAAATAAAACTTTAGATACACCAGTAACAATTGTAATGTGGTTCTACATTAGTTAAAGGAATAGAGCACGATTAAAATAAAAAAAATGGATTTAATGATTTTTATGAATTATTTTGATTTTATGTATAACCTATATGTATGTAATACGTAAAATAGAATATATTAAGCAATTATTTGAAATTTAATTTTTTAAAAAAATTTATAATGCCTTTTAAAATGCTACTCCTCTTACAATTATTGGTTGAGATATTTGAGATTTGATTTGCACGCATAAAATTAGATTAACGAATTAACAAAAATATCTACAACAAAAGTGGCTATGGTTTTAGGTAACATTTTTTAAATCAGTAAAATATTTTTTGCATGCGCGTGTATTAAGAATTCCTTTTAAATTGGTCAATTCTAATTTCAATTATTTTTTTTAAAAAAACTAACTATAGCTTTCATTTAATAGCAAAATTATATGAAATATTTCGAATATTATTATAATAGCCATATATAGAAAAAAAATCAAAATAATTTGGAAATAGGAAGAAGGTCTTATGTTTTTAAAGGAAAAAAAGATAGTAATTTATCTTGTTTTAAGATAAATCAATTTAAAACTTTTATTTTCTAGAAGAAGATAAATAAAGATAATAAAATTTGTAAACAAAATTACTGTAGAATGCACAAAATAAAAATTTCATAAAGTTATTCAGCGAATAACACAAATTTGTATACTTAATATTTAAAATTTTCAGAATTTAAAATTGAAAAAAAATGCAAGAAATAAACGTTTGGAGTAAATAAAGTTCACCTAATCATATCTTATGCTTAAAAAAACATATTTTTTTTTAATTTCAAAGGCTTAAAATATCTAGGACTATATATAATTCCTTCTATTAATTTTGAAAAAAATTTCTCAGATTGGTCAGCTTTATTTTTCGACGCACTACAAGCAAAGCAAAATTATGTTTATGTCTAGAATCATGTATATTCAATTAACTTGAAATGATTTTCCCTTCTGAAAGAGGTATGATACGCTTATAAGCATTACCATATTGCAAGATATGCAAATGATGATATTGTTACGAAAATTGTCCGGTGTGTGTAGTTGAACAGTCCGACAAGCAGAATACTAAAAAAATAGTAATTTATTCTTTAAATGATAATAAAACAGGAAGCACAGATGACAACAAAATCGTACTTGCACAAATTTGCAGCACTATATAAACAGCAATCCACAGTTTAAACAAAATCACGCAGTTTGCAAAGCAAGGAAGATAACCGCTTTCACTCCGAAAGACTAACTCACTGACGATCAGCGGCTCTATCTATTTATACCTTGAAGACTGGATGTGAAGTCGCATAGAAAGTTCTCCAATATTTCGGTCTTTCTCTGGAAAATTCTTGACGAAACAAGATTTTACTTGAAGATTCGTGATGCCAATTTTTATCACCAAAGTCACCAAATTTGTCGCCGTCGCCAAGTTTGTCGCTAAGGCCGGGGTCAAATTCCTGCTTTTTCCCTTGACGTTTAGATAGTCTGTGAACGTCTCTTAGCAATCATACGATCAGTATTGCTGGAAAGCAACATTTCATATTTGTATTTCATAAAAAACAATTTCATATTTCTATAATATTTACAAATATATATAGAACTAAGACAATCAATTAGTATTTGAAAAGACTAAACAATATTTCAAAAATATGTGATAAAAATTGAGCAAAACAACGATCGTGGAATATATCGTCAAATTTAAACAAACATCGAAAAGGGAAATATATATTTTTCACATCCTTTTAAAACAATTTAACACTGTTAAAATTAATTACATAAGAAAAATCTTAAGATCTATCCTCTTGATTTGAATAGCGTCAGAATTTGAATACCAAAGAGCATAAAACTTATTATACCTACGAGTATTTTTAAGTAAAGGCTCTGAAATTTTGGGGGTTATAGATAACAGTATCAAAAATTTGGACTACAAAAGTATTATTTAAGTTTTTAAGAGATTTTAGGCAAGTCATAAGTGTTGAGTACCCTTAAAAGAAGTGAATACTTTAAAATCTTTTAAATTGATTTCATTGTAGACATCTTTATATTCTATGTATATGATTATAAACAGTGTGTTCAATATGAAGTATTTCCAATAGATATGGCTCATTTAATTTACCTTTTCTCATTCTCTAGTTATTATGAATTTTCGATATTCCCCACAACCTCCGGTCTCAGTTATGCTGAATTAATAATGTATATTAAGACGTGAAGTGTTTCAGACTAATTTAATTGTGTAGTCCACTTTAGTTTTGTGTTGGTAAAATTAATATAATTATAAGCAGTGTAGGATTTTTTTTGTTTTTGTTTTATTTTCGTTTAAATAATTATTTACACTTGAATGACGATACGCGAACTATAGGGTCTCCTTTTGATTTGCTTAAGAAAATGATTCACCATAATATATGTGTACTTACGTAACTCCCAAACACTCTTGCTCTATTACAATAGAAGTTAGAATAGATTTAATAGAAACTCAATACATTACGTTCACGCATATCCGAGAGATAATGTTTACCTGAAAAAAAATAATAAATACGCCTATAAGAATTTTTATGACTGTTCGATTTAGTTCTTTGTACTGCTGCTTTTCAACTGAGATATCATATTACATATCGCATTCGAAATGTGATAAAAATAAGTACTCAGCGGATCATTGTTTTCATTCATGTGTGGATCAAGATATGTCTAGATCCTCGCTTGATTCATTACAACGATATATTAATGCACTGAATAATACTGTTTAATTTTAAGACATTTAAATAATACTTATAATATTTCTTAGTGGTTATTAGATTATAATTAAATCAGATAGATGCATGTTCAAAAAGCTATTGTAGCATATTCTTAAGAACGAAATTTTATACTTTAACGTATGACTTTAAAGTATCCCTCTATAGAATGATATTTTTAATTAAAAATATTGTATTCACCTATTACTAGTATTTTATGACTAATGTTAAAAGCTCACTCTGTGATAAACCAAAAATATTACCAGTTTTGTGAAGCTGAAAAACTCTTTGAGAAGGTATTTTTTCTAGCTTGTATCTTATTTTAACTACCTCTCGTTGCGTGATATGGACTTAAATTTTCTGCAGTAAAGCATCTCAACATTTATAGGTAATTTCTCTGTATGATTTTCCTTATTTTGAAAGTCCTGAGAAATATCAATATTTGTAAAAAATTTTTAAAAAAATGCGAATCGTTTTACTTTATTTTCTAAAACATATTTATTGTGGTACATTTAAATAAGAAAGAATTCTTAATTTTTCTAATTTTAATTTTAATAAAACTCAGGCTTTTAGAGCTATTGTATGCAATTTTTAGCTTAAAAATCAAAAAATAATTATTTCCCTTATCCGATGTGTGTCGTTTTTAAAATAAACTTAATTCTTTAGCTTTTATTTTTATTTATTAATCTTATTTTTTCTTATCATGCGTAATGTAAAAATGTCAGAGAGCATTTTTGTGCTGAATAAATTTATTACTACTTTCCGAAAGAGTATTTTTGTTTCATCCATTTAAAAATGTCTATCTTATTTTAAATATGCATAGAGGCCACCATGTAACAACAGAAATGGCTCTGTCACATTTCGAAAGTTTCTCTTCACACTGCAGTGATCCACCTGTTCATTGTTCATCACATGAAAAAATGTCGATCAATGATCCACTAGTAGCTTTATAATATGGTTTCCAGAATGATAAAAAAGTTTACAGGAGTATAGATGAAGTCATGGAAGATAAAAGGAACTCAAATGTATGAAAAATTAGTAATGTGTCTTAAAGATTATTCTAATTTTTACACTGAATTTATGACTTATTGAAAATTTTCCTGATCATTTGAGTACTTGGAATTTTAACTTTTTTACTTTAGTTTACTTTTTTGGAATGCATATTAATCTGTATTCTATTGATGTCATCACTTCCTACAAACAGCGGATTCTCATCTATTTATATATATAAGCGAAATACCACTGACTGACTCATCACGAAATCTCTAAGACTATTCAACCGATTGACTTGAAATTCAGCATAGTTACTCATTTTGCGATGTAGACGCTCACTAAGAACGGATTTCACGGAAGTCTTATCCAAAATGTAATTTTCATCCGTTAATCTACTCTTATTCATCGGTTATGCAAATTTTGGCGACTTTATCGCCGAAAATGATGTGACCGACGCCAAACGGAATATATTTTTTTATATGTATACTGTGTATTGTCACCTATTAAGTTTATTTGGTGAGATTTGCGCGTGCGAAATGGAAAAATACCAAATAATTTAATATTGAATCGCTGATGGAGGTTTGGCAAGATTTTAGCGAAGGAGCTCTTTATGCGAAATTCCGTGCATGTCAAAAATATTTAGCGATAGACCCCACGGTTGATGAAAGTGTAATTTAGCTCCAAATCTTAGCGAGATTTTGAAAAATACTAAAATGGCGACTTTTTACGGAGTAGCGCACACGCAAGACAATCTATATATATATATAAGCGAAATACCACTAAAAAGTTCTGGATAACCATTATTACAGACAATCAATTTCCTAAAATTTTAAATTTAGATTTTCATTATCTTTTAAAAATTGAGCATTCTCTTGATATTTTACGTTTCGGTTCCAAAATATAATATTATCATCTTCCCAGCTAAGCGGGCTGGTATCAGCTAGTACTTTAAAATACGCCCTCAGTCATTCTTTTTTGCGTCACTTTCCTCAGTTATGGTATATAAGATTATTTTTAAAGTTACGTCACATGTGGTCGTGTTATGTAAAAAATTTGTTTGTAAAAGATTTTTAATGAATTTAATGTATGCCTCAAAATATATACCACTACGTTACAATTTAATTTTATTGGTGGTAAGAGATGGGATATTAATTTACGTCAAAAAAATTGATCCGCACATTTCACGGTAAAGAATACTGTTGTCCTAACTATCCTGGTTATAGTATAATGGTAACTGCATTTAGATATTATTTTGAACAATGTGTACTCAGCTCTTGGACTTAACCATTTTTAAAAAAAGATGCTTTGTAATTGGAATTTATCGTTTTGAAGAAAATGCACATAGCACTCTAGAAAATTGAAGTTGAAATAGTCATTCCTATACTGTGCATAGAGATTAAGATTTGAATATATCATGCATTTAGCTTAGTTCAGAAACTTACTCGAAAGGAATATCGTAGTTCCTGTAGACTAGGTTGTTTTTGTTGAGGATGATCTGTCTTTGAAGTTAGCAAACACACAACGAAAGTTTTTCTGAAAATTTAGTTTTTGGTGATTGATTTGTTTCAAAGGTAATATATAATATCAACCTAATACTAATAAGTAGCTAGTCGATATCTTGAATTATATTTTATATGAATTAGTTTATATCGCGAAGGTATTAAATTTCGTTATACCATCCAGTTATTGTTATTATTATAATGAGAACATTTAAGTTCGTTACAAATTTTATGTTTTTGTTTTCGTTGAAAAAAATTAATTGGGAAAATATATTGATTTACGTGATTTTCATATTTATAAAGAAAATTTGTACAGTTACAGTGCACTTTTGTTTTAAATGTCAATTTGGTAATGTATGAACAAATTATTTTTTAAAACGTTTTTCTGAATATCACTTAGTGTGTGTGAGTGTGTGTGTGTCATCAAATTTTCGATCGTTAATTTAACCAACTTCCCATCAAGCTAGAGCTTTGAAATTTTGGGAATCGTTCGAACTCGCCTAACAATGCAATATTTAGACATTTGCGACAAGTTTTAACTTATATTTTCTTTAATAATGCAGTTTAGCCCAACCACTTGGCACGATTTTAAAAATTGGTACGAAACTTGGCGATTTTTTTTGGCTGAACATTAAGTCCGTAAAACGGACCAGGGAAGCCACATTTGGCAAAATACCGCCAAATAATTCCTGTCGCCATGGGAGGTTGGGTAAAACTGCCTTCCAACCATTTAATTTACGGATGAATCAATTAATTTTAGTTAGTTTTAACGTTTTTATGTATTTCACTTGGTGTGTGTCTATCTGTGTGTGTATCAGTGTGTCATCAAATTTTCCATCATTAATTTAACCAACTTCGCATCAAGGTAGAGCTCTGAAATTTTGGGAATCGTTCTTACTTGCCCAACAATGCAATATTTAGATATTTTCGACCAGTTTTAACTATTATTTCAATAATTTTCTTTAATATACTTTGCCATCATATAAAAACGTTGTTCTTAAAAACGTTGGTTTTTATCTCGAATTATTGTTATTACTGTGTTTTCTCAAAAAGATTACCGAGTTCAGAATTGTTATAACTATTTAGCAAAATTCAAGGATAGTTTTGTATTGAGATATAACATAATATTAAAAAGTTATTTTTTATTTATAAACAATTTTAAATATTTGTAAAAATATTCCATGAATTTACTGTATTTCGTAATATGTATATATCAGTGAAGAACTAAAGTTAAGTCCTCAAAAGAAACCTTTTTCGTTTTGGTTTTTAAAAGCAAATTTCATTTTGAATATATTATTATGAATTTATGCTTTTATAATTTAATTACATTTCGGAAGGAAATCAAAAATAAATTGATAATAATTGATACATGCCATAATCGCGGATGTAACAATGTAGAATGGAAAATTTACAGAAGGGATTTCTTATAAAAATAATTTGGTAGAACACCTGCCCTTATATAAACTGCTGTTTGTAGAAAATGCAACACCATGAAGGAATCATCAGAATCAAATGAAATTCGCAGCAAATGTCAATTATAGGATATTATGCAAATTAATAAAGTTTCAGAGCCATCGCGAGTGCGCGGCGCGCGCAGCGCCCTCTGAATTGATGCTGAAAGCGTATAAATAAAGTGCTGTAGCGGGACGTTGAAAAAAGTCTATGATTATTTGTTAGTGGCAAACGTTTAGTGAGACCTGAGTATGCCTCCACGACGGAAGAATAAGAAATTCAAGCAACTTACGGAGTTTGAACGAGGGAGGATAATCGGCCTTCGAGAAGGAGGATTTTCCTATCGCGCAATAGCAGCTCGTATGCAGCGGAACAGTTCCACAGTGATGCGAGTTTGGAAGCAGTGGACCGACGAGCACCGAACAACTCGAAAAACAGGCACTGGACGACAGAAGGTGACGTCAGAGCGCGATGATCGACACCTGCTCCGCATGGCGGTGAATGATCGCACAGCTTCCTCCAGGCAGCTGGCAGCACGTTGGTCTACTGCTACAGGTGTACAATTGTCGGCTTCGTCAATTCGTCGTCGTCTGTTGCGCCGTGGATTGCGTGCAAGGGTGCCTTTATACAGGATTCCCCTCACGGCGAATCATCGACGGCTGCGTCGGCAGTGGGCTCTTGAGCACAGAGACAGGCGAGCTGATTGGCACCAAGTTGTCTTTTCAGATGAATCACGCTTCAATTTGTGGACCCATGATGGCCGTGTTCGTGTTAGACGTTATGCCGGTCAACGCTGCCTTCCTGAGTGTATTATTGAACGACATAGTGGTCGAACACCAGGAGTTATGGTCTGGGGTGCGATTTCGTATCATGGACGATCCAATTTGATACGAATTGAGGGTAATCGTACCTGTTGCTATTGGCAACAGGTACGTCCGTGAAGTGCTACAGCCCGAAGTCGTTCCTTTCCTTCAAGGCATCCCTGGAGCTATCTTTCAGCAGGATAATGCACGCCCACATGTTGCGCGGACTGTTCGAGACTTCTGTTCAGCACAACGCATGCAACTTCTTCCTTGGCCTGCTTATTCACCGGATATGTCGCCTATTGAGCACGTGTGGGATATGGTTGGTCGGCGTCTCGCTCGTGATCCGCGTCCTGCAGTTTCCAAAGACGAACTTTCGTTGCGCATACAAGCGATATGGAATTCTCTTCCTCAAGCAGATATTCAACATCTGTTTGACTCCATGCCACGTCGTATAGCAGCACTTATTGCAGCGCATGGTGGCTGCACCAAATACTGATTTCGGACGCTTAATTTGTTTCTTTTGTTTTGAAAATTTCATCATTTATTTGTATCAGTACAAGTCGTTTCTGCATTAAATTTCATTTGATTCTGATGATTCTTTCATGGTGTTGCATTTTCTACAAACAGCAGTATATATTTATAATCGAGACGGTACTTATTTGAATACTACACTGATATTACAAACAAAGGGGGGGATCTAATTCCAAATGCACATTATGTTTATGTCATGTTATATAAATTTTTTTACATCATTAGAGGAAAATATTTTTTTTTTATTTACGGTAGAACATCGTTACGTTAAACTTATTTAAGTCAAAATTACGGACAACTCTATATCTTGTCCACGGAAAATGATGTTTGAAAAAAAATTAATTATTTTGACTTTTAAAATTTGGCAACAGGTATGTGAAATTCCATATCAAAATTAAATTGTTTCAACCATGAATTTTGCAATATTATATATTATGTTGAAATGTCTTGACATTTGTGAATGTACAAAATGAAAGACAATAGGATTAATATTCCTTGTTAATTTTTTTTGTGCCTCTAAACATTAAAATAAACTTCTTTAGACTTTTGAATTATTTAAGGAAGACGTCTTTTTTTCTATGAATGGTTCGCAACCGTTATGTTCAATATCAAATATTACCTTCGAGTATGTCGTATTTTATTTAATGTTTGCCGAGTTCCAGTTATAAATGTTTAATATTATACGATGTGAGGTTTTGGCTTCAATTATGCCAAATGAATGAGGTACACAGAAAAGTGAATCATTTCACGCCTTACCTCAGTAACCTACTTTATCTAAGAGAAGGTAAAAAAAAATATTAAAATTATAATTCACGTTAGAAACTTTGTTTTTGTTTTTTATAATAATTACTTTCTCCCGATTCATAATATACGAAATACTTTTCTTAATATGAAGGCAAACTAGTCAACGTAACAGTAAATATCATTTATAACAATTGGTCTTATACACATGCTGCTATTCAATGCTCCCAACTAATAAAATACAAAATCTAAAAAAAGAAATGAAATTAATATTATTTAAAGTGATATTCTTTTTAATTACTTGGATCAAGATTATATATACTAAAATCCGTCCCAGATAGCATTGCTAAAACTGTTTTAAGTATACAGGCATTTCTTTCAACGTACGTTTTCCTTTATATAACAGAGGTAATGTTTCTTACTGGTATGAAAGTTATCGTGAAAATATTAAAATGTATGCCTAATGAGTTTGGTAGTATATTTGTAACATTACGATGAGACGCTTCACTGTATTTTGTAGGATATTTCGAGTGATAAGCGTTAGGTTATTTATCACCCTAAGTGTCAAATAGGAATAAGAATTAGTTAATTTGTTCCCGTTGCCAGAAATAGCCCTTTTTGCAGTTAGTTAATATTCGCACATAACAAAATCACACACTTTAGAAGAAAATGTAATTCATTACATTAGGAAATGAGCTAATTTATTCTTGAAATTAAGAAAACCCTCATTTTTTTAAAATCAATCAAACAAACCTTAGTTACTACAACAATGATACGAATCATTTTACTTAAGAGAGCTAAATATAAAGAAACCCCAATTAAAAAAAAATCATACGTGTCAGCAAATGAAAGCTAAAAGATGCATTTATACTTTTAACTCGCCTATTTATATTTAAATACATACAGGGTGTTTATAATAAAAGTTACCTATTTAGACCCCCATGGAACGCGTTCGTATTGGATTTTGATGAAACTCGATATATAAGTTATATTGATCATGAGGAAAATATATCTGCTATAAAAATAATTCAAATTGTGGTCACCAGATGGCGCTTTTCAAAAATTCCTTATGTAAATTTGTCACATATGTAAAGAGACTTGCAGTCAGAGCCAGAAAATTGAACACGTACACAAGGGGTGGTGATTCAAGTTCTTTTTTCGCAGGGACAGAGAATACGAACACGAGTCGAGTGTCTGACACCGAAAGAGACGGTTGCTTAGCTCGTTTCACCATTATCTACACTTATAGAGACTTCTTAATACAGATGGTGCTGCTCATCCATTGATTTGGATATCAGTCTCAAAAAACAGCACTCTTCAATGCTATCTCTGAAAACTTTACCCAAACCCTCTGACACATACGGATTACGACCATGGAAATGTTAAACGACTCACAAAATGAAATGGAATTCAAAGATGACTCAAGATCCTCCCTCTCTTCCATATCAACCAGTTCAATCGATACTAGCTCTACCTGTGAAAGAAAACAGCAGATTGAATCAAATATCCAAACACATACGAGAATACGTCAAGATACCAAACGTGAACTCGCCCAAAATTTCTCCATTCACAATGACTATGAACACCCGGAATATAAAAGCCTCAAGAATTCAATAAGGTTATTCAATGAAGAATTGAAGCGATTCGAGGGTGAGTCTGCTTTCTTAGCGCCTTGCGAAACTGCTGGCTCCCCTGTTCATCACACCCCTAATATCTCACCTAGTATTAAATCAAATAAAAGTAATGACATTAACTCTGATGGTTTTGTTACACCACCTAAAAGAAAAACTGCTAGAAAATTAACTTTAACTAATAACTCGCAAATTGAAATTAAAACCGAAAATAAATACCAAAAACTTTCTACCATTGAGATTAATCAAAATTCTGAAAATTCAATCCAATCTAACTCAGAAAATAATATCAACAAAAAGAAGTATCTCCCTCCACCAGTAATGCTTAAAATAAGCCAAAACTATAGACAGCACTTAAAAGAACTAACTTCTGCAATTCCCACTTTACGTACTCGCCTTTCCGGTGAATACATTAAAATGTACACAAATAACTTTGAAGAATATCGTTCACTAAACAATGTTCTAAATACTAAACCCTACGAATACTATGTAATGGAACCTAAAATCTCTCGTGCTATGAAAATAGTTTTAAAAGGCCTACCAAGAAATACTGACGTTAAAGATATTCATGAAGAACTTAAAGAACTCGGCTTTAATCCTACAAAAGTTAACCAATTGATCAACAGGCGAACGAAGCTCCTCTTACCGATCTATATGGTCACACTACCAAGAAAAGAAAAAAAAATCAAAAAATCTTTGATCTTACTAAAATTTGCTATATGTCAATTACAATTGATAACTACAAAAAATAATACCACAACTCAATGTTTTAATTGCAATAAATTTAATCACAACGCACAAAACTGCCATATGTTTCCGAGATGTATCAAATGTTCCGGTGCACACCTCACTCGCAATTGTCACATTCAAAACAAAATCCAAGAAATTACCTGTATTAACTCTAACGAAAAAGGACATTCTGTCTCCTACAAAGGTTGCAAACTCTTCCCTAAACCACCAAAAAACACACCTAAAAACAATAATATTCCATTGAAAAAAACCATCAGAGAAAACTTCTCTTTCCCTCAAGCATTAACTTCTTCTCAACAGATGGCGCAGCCTACCACTGAAACTCCGAAAATTCGTAAAAATACACCTCACTGTTATAATCAAAATAAAACCCATAATCCAGTGAACAACATTATACAAGCAATTGAACAACTTAAAGAACTTGCAGAAATTTTCGCTCTAATACCAGGATTTTTAACTAATTTCCATAAAATTAAATCAGCTAAAAATAACACTTCAAAGATATCGGCAATCATCCAAGCTTTAATGCTAAATGATGAATAATTACACCACTTTTTTTAATTTTTGCAAATTATACTCTTATATGTTACAAACTAAATCACTTTTAACCTATCTTTCCTTTTGCATTTCCAATAAAAATTAAAATGTTTTTCAATCATTTTAATTCAAAAAGGGCAACCAATAGCAGTTTCAGCGCTACTCACCTCTCAACCAATGAAAATTCTGTACCCCAGACTTTCATCAAACTATTTTTCTTTTTGGACTTTACCATCAAAAATGAAAATTCCATCCTTCCAAATCAACTTCTATATACAAGATTTGGGCTTGAAGAGTGCTCTGCGCTCTAGGCGCCTATGGAAACACCAACGTCAATGCCAAGAGCCAGATAATTATTTTGAGTTCCTTTGTCATCGTTAATCATGCCGTAATAGAAGAAAGATCGACTTTTACTGATAAAATTGTTTCATCAGAACGGCAGCAGCATCTTAGCTGCATTGCGTTGATATCATTGTTTAAAGGGGTTGCAAAAATAAATCATGTCTCATTATGATTTAAGGAAGATGATTATAAAATTCAAAGAGACTGTGGACTTTCGTGTACTGCCAAGAAAAGGGAAGAAACTGATTGGGAATGAAATTGTCAAAGAAATCGCCACTACTATGCTTGAAAGAGACTTCAGTTCCAGTTTTACTTCATCAAGTGCTCGATCGGTGTCACGAAAGAGAGGGATTCAATGGTTGATACCACGAAAAATTTTGCGATCCGTTTTAAAATAGTGTCGTATTTGATCCACGAAGTGCAAATTGCTGCTACCCTAAGATCACTTAACTCACTCTGACTTACCGAATTTTGAAGGGAAAGGAGGTTGATTAAGCATGGCATTGAAAAATTCTATTGTCGATAATGCAAACCTTTCTTTAGATGGAGTTGTTAATAATCCAAACTGCCGCAAATGGGATGTTTCACCTCCTATTGCCCTGCACCAACAACCACTGCATTCTGATTATGTGTAGATTTACTGCTGATTTTATCCACGGATCGTCTTTCTTTGAAACTCTAATTTCATAAGGTCCTAAAACGTAATTTGTTTCAAATGCATGGTACAGTGAAATCCTTCGATAGCTGGCCATTCATGCTTTATATTTACATTAATGTTTACAGACCACTGTTCTCGTGTAAGGTGGAACATCTCCCTACATTGGGCAACAAGTCAAAGAACTGCTATGTACTAACTTTGGCGATAATCATGTAATATCCAGAATTTTACCCGATGCTTTGCCTCCTTGTTCATCCGATTTAAATCTCTGTTATTTGTGGTATAAGGATTTCTAAAAGACCGCATATATGGCAGAAGAATCAGGACTTAATGAAATTGAAAGATGAAATTGAATGAGATGAAATCCAGCATTGTACGTCATGTTTCTAGAATTACTCGAGAGTTTCATCGCACTACTATGAACTCGCTATAATGCGCTTTCAACATGCAATTGGGGCCGCGGTAGCCTAGTAGTCAAGGTCGTGGGCTCGCAGCTGGCGGTTTTCGTTCAGTCGCGGGTTCGATCCTTGGCCGCCAAAGACCCGCCGTGTAACCGGGGCTGATGCACGTTAAATTTGTTCGGGGCCCAAAGTCCTCGAGTTGGCGTGTTGTGGATGTTAGGAGAGGGGAGTGCCAGCTAACGTGTCGTCCTCGTCACTTGACCGTGGTTCAAAATTACGAGGTCCGTCGCCAATAGCCCTCGTGTTGCTTCTAGTGCCACGTTAATAAAAACTAAACTAAACTTCAACGTGTAATTGATGTCAATGGAGCAAACGTTAAGTACATGGTGTAATTGAATAATTTTTAATCGTCCAAGCTTTTTTTTACTTTTGGGTAAAGTTATTCCTAAAACGATCTACTTCAGAACACTTACCGGTCACGAAAAAATTTCACTTTCTTTTCACAATATATTTGAAAAAGCAATATGCTTCTATTCCTTCCGCTTTTTAAGACATGGATGGTAGGCGAGATCTCCATGGAGAGGAAATTTTTATTATTGTGGACGGTGTGTTTGTTTCTTTGAGGAAACTGGATGATTACTCGTTCACAGCAGTAGTGTGGTCTTAGGCGAATCTATTGTGAAGGGCCCTTGTGTCGTTCGGGTTTCAGACACTTACTTG
Organism: Nephila pilipes; assembly: GCA_019974015.1. Taxonomy (NCBI): domain Eukaryota; kingdom Metazoa; phylum Arthropoda; class Arachnida; order Araneae; family Nephilidae; genus Nephila; species Nephila pilipes. The sequence continues at coordinate 78,645 of BMAW01078079.1, read as the reverse complement.
AAAATAGTTCACCCAATCCAATGAATCTTAATAAATCTACGAACTAATAAGGAATATAAAATAACCCTTTAGAAAATCGGCGTATTAAATATTGAAAAATATTTGTTTACTTCAAAAAAAAATTCTTTTTTTTTTTCGGTCATTTTTAAAAACTTTTAATAAAAATTATTTTGGCATTACGATTTGAGCCAGGAAATAGCTCCATATGTATGTTGTTGAATATGACACGAAGAAAACACAAGCACATTTGCATGTCTTACAGAATTAGTGCATAATACATTGCAAGTTTTTTTAGACTCGTAGAGTTTGACTTTGGTGCTTCCAGAAATAACACGCTTAGAAATAACACCCGTGGCTGTGATTAGTGATATTTTAAGGTGACCAACATTTTTCTTTTTACAAAAAAAGTACGAATGGTGTATCATTATATATAGTAATTAGATTTTCGAAACAAAAATTGAATTTCCTCCATTCATTTCAAAAAGAGTAATTTTCATATTTCTAGTTGATATAAACCTTAATCCTTAAGTTTATATTTTTCTGTTGAATGGATTCTTTGGTATAAGTCAAAGTTTTTTTTTTTTTTTTGTATAGCACACTTATTTCAGAACAACATACACTAATATAACACATCAATCAATAACTCCCGAGACTAACATTGAAAACAACATTTTTTTGCAAAATTTTTTTTATTCATCAACATAACACCTTTTGTTAATCACCTTTTAGGGTGATACAATCGTTCC
>BMAW01078079.1:2026-64702 GCA_019974015.1 Nephila pilipes | reverse complement strand
GAGATTTATCTTTTCGTGGACTTAACGGTTTTGGAGATTTATCTTTTTGTGGAGTTCGTGGTTTTGGAGACTTATCTTTCAGAACATCTACCAGGACTTCTCTACGATCGTCAGCATGGACACTTCCACGTGTTTCTGCTAAGCAACTTTTGGATTCGTCACTTGGGAGTTTTCCTGGAAATTTTTTCTGAGTACGATATGCATCCGAAATTCCTTTTCCACATTCTTGCGTATCATGGATATCAGATAAAAAAATTCCCTTTATTTTGCTGACACTTGGTAGGTTTCTCGATAGAACTTGAGAATCCGACGCCGGTTTCTGTTTAAGTGGTAATGCCTTTTTGGTATCAATTTTTTTCGTTTGGCTGATTTTTGGTTTTGCTTTCACACAAGGTTCGTTCTTCCTCTGAATAGTGCCTGTTTTTCTTTTATGAGTATCTTTCTCTTTCGTCGTACTAATCGAAGTCCTTGACTCAGATATGACGCCAGGTTTATATCCCACTTTTGAGAAAAGCTCTGTGCTCGATTTCAACTTGGACGATAAGCTAGGTTTGTCTACTGTGCTAGTGACAGATTTCTTATAAGTAGTTACACGAGGCTCAACTGGTATTCGAACGCTAGATTTTTCGCCTGTTTTTATTAATGGGGTCTTAATAGCTTTCATTGACATTCCAGCAATTGATTTTCCAGTGCGGGGTTTTGTACTTTGATCAATGCTAGATCCAGAATATACCTTATCTATTTCGGATTTGACGAAAAGGGGTTTGATAGTTTTTCCTGGAATAATGCTAGTAAATTTATTTGGAGGGTTAGGATTGGATTTAACTGACGATAATTCCTTCTTCTTTTGGGAAGATGGCAATCCTGGCTCAGATGAAGACTGTTTGCTTAATTTTACGACAGATTTTATATTTGATTTAATTATAGATTCTTTGCTTGTCCTAACAGGAGTAGTTTTTTCTTTTTTCATGGTACTTCTTAAATCCGATTTTAAACGAGGATCTAATATTTCACTACTTTCCTTCACAACCGTTTGTTTGGAGATAGTTTTTTCTTTCGGACCTTTAAATTGCTGGTAAGTCAACCTCACAGACTTTGCTGCTGTTGGCTCTTTCTCTCTTATTTTAGCTACCTTCTGAGGTGTTGCGTCTCGTTTTAAAACTGGTGAAATATCTTGCTTCTTGATTTCTGGTAGTTCGGGTTTGATTGTTTCTTTAATTATTTTTTTATCTTCCAGAACTTTACGTTTCACGCCAGATAATTTAGGTCTCTTTTCAGGCGATAGTCCAGAATCTTCCCTTTCTAGTGATTCATCTTTTTTTCTATCTTTCTGAGGGGAATGTGATGGTGTTGGATGTTTCTTCAGCTCCTGGGAGAATTCAGTACTAATGGATTTACAAGATATTTCTCCACTTTTTCTTTTTGGAAATTCTTGCTGATGTTTTTTCGTTTTTGGACTAAGTACTCCACGTTTATCAACACTCGAACTTGATTCTTTATTTCCAGATTCCTCAGAGCTCTTTTTGATGGAAGTCAATTGAAGCTGGGGACTCAGTTTAGTCTTTTCCTTAGGCGGAATTTCTGCTTTTGGTTGTTCCCGATCCATGTTATGTAATCATTCAACTGTAACTAAAAATCCTAGAATCAAAATTTTACTATTATTTGACAATTCTTATTGTATGCTTTTTAAGTTTTAATGAAATTTCAAAAGCAAATACCAATGTAATGTAAAAATAATGAATTAATAATGTATACTTCATTTTCTGGAGCTGTGCTGAAAGCAAATTAAAGTTAATATTATGAGGTAATCATTATTTTAAACGTATGAATCGAAAATATTAACAATATCATCTGCATATTACGCTCTGCAGGATTGAAGATTTCTTTTGTTTTAAGTATGATCGAAACTGATAAATGGTACCAAAACGTTTACACTATCACGGTATAAGTTTATTGAAAGTTTTACTAGTAAGTCAATTCAGGATCTTCACTTTAGGATCTACATGTCTTTGTACATGATTTGATGTCTTAAATTATTTTAAATTACCTTTTTTTTCCTTCAAAAGTAACATTTCATTTTGTATTGCACTAGGCTGTAGGAGAGTAATATAAATTTTGGTTCATTATTAAGAATTACCTTTTAGGAGCAGATCCTCAAACCTTGCTATATCTAAGGGTAGCAGGAAATAAGGGGAAATTAAAAACCGTAATTAAGATTTTCTTTTTATGACATTCATGTCTCGAAAGTTTTCATAGAACTTAAGTTTTATGTTTCTAATGATAATTTAAAAATGTTATTGAAATATAAAAATATTTTTTTGGATGAAACGTTTCTTGTCCTCTCATATAGACATGATTTTTCTCATATGTTCGCATTTAGGTACCCTTTTTTTAACATGATATATTCTACAAATACAAAATAGTTTACTTCTCATATGTAAAACAATGCACAAAAATAGTGGCCTCGCCTTTTAAATGATAGTATATATATTTTTTTGAAATATATATGGAACTTTTTAATCTCAGAAATTAGAATTATTTCCTTTTTTCATGTAAAAAAAAACGATTGAACGAAAACTGCTGGCAACGAATGAGAAACCATGACCACTAGGCTATCATGGCCACACTAAAAGCGGAAAATCCCTTTTTAACGGAAGTTACTTTTATATTTCTATATAATGATTAAATTTTTTTTGGTACATAAAATGTTTAAGCTCTACTTTTAATTTGAAAAGACATATTTCAACAAAAAAAATGTGTTTTAATTATGGTACTTCATAATTACACGGATATCCTGACACACTTAATTAGAAGCTTTTTTTTCCTTTCTACAAAACTGTCGTGATAAATGTCAGTTGTTCGTAGAATTCGACCAACGATTGCCGTGAGGTTCAAATCCTTCGTCATCAAGAAAAAGCTCAAGAATTTCACAAAAGGAGCTCTGACTATTATTTGTGTAACTCATCATTTTGCATACTCTGTATTTAAATTAACCTTTACCCTATTTACATGTTATAGAGATTTTTTCCCCCACTTTTATGAAAGAGGTTGCTGAGCAGTAGAGATAGATGCAATTTCTCACTCTCGTCTTCATGAGGATTATCTTCAGTTTTCAATAAACAATCTTCTGGATCAGAATCAGCAGCATCATATCCTTTGCGTTTAAGATAAGCAGGTACGTAGCAAAGACTCTGGCAGAATTTTTTTTTTATTATTCCCTCTTCTTCATCCGTGCATCTCTAAGGTCCTCATCAGAAATGAGGGATGTGACATTTTCTGTTAGTTATATCATTATGGTACTTGCCTCAATATTGTCATCCATCTTTAAAATGTCTGTTATTTCATATAAACTTTGAAAATTTAGGCATCTTGAGACTTGTAAAATTAATATATATTAATCCTAGATTTAATGGAGTAATATTTTGTTTGTCCATTGTAGGTTATTAGTTTTATTTCTGAAGATTTCATTCAATACCAGATACACAATCAAATAGTCCAACTTTAGTGGCTAAAGTTTTTATTTATTGTTAACAGCCCCACAACACACACAATTAATAAAATATTTAAAACTCACTAACACTAAACATTTGACTTTTATTTCATGCCATTCCTGTTCGTCATGCTACAGGTCGTAGCCACCATTCTTTCTTTTCTCTCTTCACTTCATCACTAGTCCTATTTCCTCAGCTCGGTGGAATGGCTTCTTTGGTGGCGTGGCAAGTAGAATAATGGATCAGTCGTGATGCATGGATATTATTGTAATTATCTTTAGTGATCTGCGTATGCTCGTTCTTCAATATCAGAAATGACTTCGGATAATTGTTTTGAAATAGTGAAATATCAAGAATATGATGGACTAAGTGGCATTAAATTTTTTTAGAATAAGCAATAGTTTTTTTTTAAGTCCGGCAATCTTATAAATGGTTTTGCAAAATTTTCCGAAAATTGAACGAAAGAGTTTCCAGCCTAAAACTAATATAGAATATTAGCTTGTGCATTCTCTTATTACAACGTAATAATAGAATATTCTGAAATGGAACAGAAAAAATTGCTTTCGTAGGATGTCGTACTATAAAGTTAAAATTTCGCCTGAATGAGGAGGATACTTCAAAAACTTTCTTCAAAATCCAGATCATTTTCCCACAACAGTTCTTCATTTGAATAATGGCAGCAATGACTAAATTTTTAATGCCAAGTGATATCAAAGTGAATATGTGAGTATTGCTGGAGTTCAATAGCACAACAACCATATATTGCTGCTGTATTGTGCCACAATGGGCATTACCGTCATCTAAGCGTTTGGAAAATGGGAAGAAAGTTAAATTTTGTGACCGAAATAGGGTCGAAAAAATAGAAAATTGTTAAGACGGGGCACATCTTGTGCTAATCAAAGTCAAAAAGCCCCATGGTAAAGGAAAAAGATCATTGTAGTGCCTTGGGGTTAGGATCTACGTAACTTATAGAATTTACATTGAAGTACCCCACAAAAAGACAGTTTTAATCTTTAAAATTTATAAATTTAAATTACGTCTATTGGATCATTAAAATCATGGGTGGAGATTATACATTAATTACAAAAAATGAAATGTTTCTTATAACTATTTTTTTTTGATATCTTAGATTTAGTTTTATTAAAGGAATAGTAAGAGTGAGTGATTGTGAAGTTTATTGGCGCAAGAGCCAGATGTGGCCATACTGCACCAAACATGGTAAATCTGATCTAGACGTTAAAACTATAAAAGTAGATTAGTGGACAAAAAGTGTCAAGTAAGAAGGTAAAGTTAATTGGCGCAAGAGCCAGATATGGCTATGTTGCGCCAAAAATTATTTAACTGTGGTCTAGACGTGAAAATGGAAGAAAAGATACAAATTGGTTGACAAGAAGGAGGGTCGAAAATAGAGAAGGATCGCTACGGTATCCAGGGAGTGCGTTACCCGTGTTAACCAAAGACAGTAAACCCCATAGGAAAGAAAAAGATCACTAGGGTACCTCGGGGTCATGATGTCCATACTTACCTGAAGAAGGCATGTCCCTGAGGTCCCCTGATATAATCCCCAGGGGCAGGGAGCCCGGCTATACCCCCAGACGCTGGGTACCCATTTTAGTCGCTTCTTACGATATGCATGAGTTACAGTGGAACTATTCTGTCATTCCCGGTCACCACACGGGTCAAAGGAAAGGAGAGAAGCTAATATATTGAAACAGACTGTGAGGCAATTACTGCTCATTGATAAAAAGGACCAATAGCGGAAGAATATTCAGTAAGTGAGTGAATGAGTATATTCTTATAAGTCAAATAAGAGACTACTCTATGTTGAACATTCATTGTTAGCCTTACTGGTTTTGACGCTAAACAAGGGACGCTTAAGTGACTGCATGTATTAGCATCTTAATTAGGATCAACAAGTAGCATAACGCATGTTGGCTTTTAATTTTGAACCTAACTCAAGTAACGACACTTGTGATCGTAACTTCTCCACCAAACTTCCTCACAACATCAACGAGATGGAGGACTTAGAACCTCAACATAATGTGCAACCACTTCGTTAGAGTATGGATCTTTAGTTAAATGGAGATTCGAGCTCACACTTTCACCTTCATGGTGAAAATTAATGGTGCAAGAGCCAAGTGTGGTCATGCTACGCCAAATAAGGTATATCTGATCGAGAAGTAAGATGAATGAATTATTGAGAGATAGTTTTTGTAATGGCGAAAAGCTACATGTGACCATGATCTGCTAAGCAAAGTAGGTGTAAAAATGTAAATGTAGTAAAGCTGTGATGTAAACATGTGAAGAAATTGAAAAAAAAAAAAGGTAAAAATGTGGTTGATAAGGAGGGTCGAAAATAGAGATGGATTGATAGAGTATCCCAGGGGTGGTATACCCGTGCTTACCAAAGACAGTAAACCCCATAAGACTAGATTTGTTTCAGTTTTAATTAACATCACACTAGAAGCAACACGAGGTTTATTGCTGACGGACCTAGTATTTTTGAGCCTCTTTTGAGGTAGCATTCCTCTCCTAATATCCATACCACGTCTTCAGGAGGACTTAAGGTCCCGATGATTTAACATGCTTCAAATTCTGCTACACTGCGGGTCTTTAGTGGCCAAAGCGTGAAACCGCGACTGAACGAAAACCGCCAGCAACGAATCCGAAGACATGACCACTAGGCTACCTCGGTCACCCATTGGACGGGAGAAAATCACAAAAATGCCTAGAGGTCATGATGGAAGTACCTACAAGACTATGAATACAATACTAGTAACTCGATGAAACATTGTCGAGACCCTTACCACTAGGCTACCACTTCCTCAAACTTATGGAGTATTAGGAGTCTTTATGTATAAACTATATGTGTCTTGTTTTAACAATATATTCAAACGAAGCTCCACTGTAACCATTATGGCTTTAAAGTGTGTGATCTACGAATGATAATCATTTAAATATAACAAATGAATTGCCTGAGTCATTTGAAAATAGAAAGAAAAAGAATGTTAGTCTCCAAATAGAGCAGATCATGAAATAAAACAGAAAAATCAGGCACCTAAATCCGTATTATTGAAAATAAAATAATTTATTCTTTTAAAATGCCAAACATTATTTTCCCCGCCACCTATGGTTTTATTTCCAAAACGATTATGTAGTTATGCATTAGCAGGGCTGGAAAATTGGAATTATTTTTATAGCTTTAAAATACTGATATGATTCATTGGCAGGCAATTTTAATGCAACTTAATTGGTAGAATGCATTGCATTAATCGTAGATTGAAATACGAGGGTGTTACAGTAAATTTCTAATTATTACTAAGAAATATACCGAGTTATATTTGAGTAAAGTTTATTTTGCATTTGACTTGATTTTTAAGCATATAATGTTGCCCAATACAGTTATGAATGTTAATTTGTTTGATTTTAGGAATTCCTAAATTTAGATTACCCATAATATGGGAGAGCAAAAAGTTCTACCTGCTCAGCTTTCTAATGACAAAAGATCAAGAAAAGTTAGATGAATTTCTTGACTCTAAAAATTGATTACTTAAATACAGTGGCACCCAAAATTGAGAATACAGCTCTTTTCTATAATTTCAAAATAAAAACATATGGTAAAAGTTTTTATGCTAAGATTTTGTTAATAGGTTTTTTTTATAAACGTCTAACTGTTTGTTAACAGCGAATGATAAATCACTCCTTAAATAAAATATTTATCCAAAAAATAAACATGAAGTTAATATAATAATAAAAAAATTACATTCTACATTAGCTATCATTATTTTACTAAAGTTATTGTGTTTAACACTGACATTGGATTTAGATCCTAATGCATAAGTTTCTCGTAAATATTAATTTTTTTATCTTCAATAGAGCTGTTGGAGAGCTGGTTGGCTCATCTTCAATAGAGCAGTTGGAGAGCTGGTCACTAAAATTGCTAAAGAAGGTAAATCTCATAGAAAAATTGCAAAAGTAAATTAAGATGTGTTCGAAAATTCATATATTACAAAGAGATTAGCCACGTTAAGATATTCTCGGAATAGGACAAAAAGATGTCCTGGATGACAGAGTAAAGAGAAGGATCCTGTAAAAAGTGACCGAAACTTCAAAGCGAGTGCTCCAAATATTGCAGCAACCACGTCTTCTATGATACAAGAAATGTTTCTGCAGAAAAAGAGTACTCAGGAAAATAGGCTTTAATGGTCCTGTGACTTGGAGAAAAGGAAAAAAAGTTTTGATTTGTTTAAAATTATTATGTCGAATGTCTCCAGATTTCTAGAATAAATATATACTTAGTGATGAGAGTAAATTTAATGTTTTTGTAATTGATGGTCGATCCTATGTTTGGAGGAAGCCTAACAGTGAGTTGCTTCTTAAAAACAAAATACCTTCTGTCAAGTAGGGTAAGTGAATGTAAAGTTTATTGGCACAAGAGCCAGATGTAGCTGTGCTGCGCCAAACAAGATTAAACTGTGGTCAAGACGTGAAGTTGAAAAAAAATAAGTGATTGACAAGAACGAGGGTCGAAAATAGAGAAAGATCGCTATTGTATCCCCGAGGCGCGTCTGCCTTGTTTACCAAAGACAGTAAACCCCATGGGTGAGTGAGTGAGTGAGTGTGGATTTTAATGGCGCAAGAGCGACATATGGCTATGCTGCGCCAAACAAGGTAAAGGGAGAAAAAAATAACATGAAATACAAATCACGCATTAAAAATACAATTATGTTATATCAAGTAAAAGCTAAAAATATTGGAGTAAAACTGAACAGCTTAAAAATAGAAATATTTAAATTTAATACACAAGGTTTAAAATAGTAAAAGAAATTGTATGTAAAAACTAAGCATAATCAATGACAAACATTATTTTCGGTTAAGTTGCTTAGCACGCTTTAAATGGAGAGATGTTTCCGTTTCGTCCGCAGCATCATTCAACCAAGAGTCATCGATGTCATATAAAATCATGTCATCGTCGTCAAGGGTAGGTGTGATGGAACATTTTTTGGGTGCATGTGGATTCATCGTAATTACAATCTGAGGTTTAGTACTTATTGTGGGATGCGATACATTTTTATAAATTATTTTTTCTCTGCGCTTATTTTGAGGTCTATGTTTTACAGCTTTATCAGGTAAGGAAAGGGAATGTTTAGATTTAGAAGGTTTGGATATAGTTTTTTTAGTTAATGGTAGACTACGAGCCTGTGTGGATGTTGTCGATGTGGAGACAGTATTAATGGAAGAGGAAGACAACGGGGTGGGGGGAAGAGATAAAGGTTTCAATATCTGTAAAGGAGGACATAAAACTTCAGTAATGTTTGGGTCAGTTTGGGTGGAAGCACAGAGAGAAGATTTTGCAGCTTGGGCATAAGAATGAGAAACTTGTGAAACAATTTGTTTACGTGCTTCGATATAAGAGATGTTTTGAATTGTTTTTATTTCCTGTATTCTTTTTTCAATTGTCCATTTCGGACATAATTTTGAATCAGATGGGTGAGACTGTTGACAATTAACACATCTAGGCTCCAGAAGGCAATCCGTGGAAGAATGTCCAACGGACGCACATCTAGAGCATGTTAATTGCCCTCTGCATGCTGCATTTGAAGTAAACCCCATGGGAAATAGCTATGTATTCGTATGGGTTGTATGTTAGCTAATAGTGTAGGAAACTTAGAATTTATTAATAGGATCATGGAAAAAATTCAACACTTGAACATTCTGAAAACTAATTTAAAAGCAAAGTGCTGAAAAATTGGGCTCAGGAACCAGTCTCGTTTTTCAACATGGTAATGATCCTAAGCATGGAGCTAAAATAAATTGTCCAATTGTGACTGTTGTACAACTGTAGTACGCAGTTGCTGCACACTCCACCACAATCGCTTGATCTCAATGTTACTGAAAAGTTATGGATAAATTTGGAAACATTTGCCCATAAGCAGTATATCACGAGTAAGAAAACATAATTAGTATATTTAAAACTGTTTTAAAAGAAGAATGTGTTAAAATCACAAGTGAAATAAACCAAAATATTGCAAAATCTATTACTTGCGGTTTGGAAGCCGTCTTTATTTGGAAAGGGCGTGTAACCAAATTATAAAAAAAAGTTTGTTTTTTATGTTTTTCGTTAAGAGTTTATACTCAATTTTGTGTCTTAATATGTTTTAGTTAATGCTTAAGACTTATGAATTTTATTTATTAAACGGGCTCAATACTTGTTTCCATCGTAGTACATTTCTTAAAATGTATTGTATCATTTAGATATATATTAATTTTATATTAATATTCAATAACATTTTTTTATTCTTTTAATGTCAAAAAAGGAAGTCAATTTGAAAGTTAATTTTGGCACCTGGTATAATTCTGAAAATTAATAAATTGAAGTTAAGTTTTTGCCGAAAATATTTTCAACAATTGAAATTTCATAACATTCCGAAATACTTAAAATTTTATATTTCTTTCCTCAATACATAGAATACTGAAATAAAACAAATTACCATTAATATCTGTAATGTATTACATTATTTAAATAAAGATAATTTAATACATGGAATAAAATTTTTCTAGATATCTCGGTAACCTCTTATTAAGAATTTATACTTTACATTACCCCACCTCAAACGAACGCATACTAAACTTTTGAAACTAAAGGTTTGTTTGCTTGCAGTAGAGTAGCACTAGGTGAGTGAGTGAGTGAGTGAGTGAGTGAATGTAAAGTTTATTGGTGCAAGTGCCAGATATGGCTATGTTTGGCGAAACAAGATTAAACTGTGGTCTAGACGTGAAGTTGAAAAAAAGGTAAAAATGGTTGACAAGAATGATGGTCGAAAATAGAGAAAGATCGCTAGGGTATCCCTGGAGTGCGTTACCCGTGTTTACCAAAGACAGTAAACCCCATGGGGAAGAAAAAGATCACTAAGATGCCTGGGGGTCAAGTAGCACTAGGTGATTGACTTTGTAATTTTGAACCTCGGTTATGTGACGACGAAACTAATGGTTATATTGTTGATCATCAACGTCAAACTCGGAAGTAGAGAGCACGTGGGTTATTGACAACGGACCTCGTAATTTTAAACATAGGGACAGTGATAAGAATTGGGTCCTCTCTCCGAATATCCACACCACTCCGTTGGGAGGACTTTGTGATGAAGTTTAATGACTCAAGAGCTAGATCTGACTATGCTGCTCCAAAGAGAATGTAACTGTGAGCGAGATTTTCGAAAAGATGAGGAAAAATAAAAATGTTGACAAAGAGAAGATCCAAAAATAGTATAAGATCGTTAGGGAATCCCTGAGACCAGTCAGCGCGTTTACTATAGGTGCTAAATCCCAAGAGAAAGAAATAATCACTATAATGCCCCTGGGTCTTAATCACCATACATATTTGAAGACTGTAAACCACTGAAAGGGGGATTTGGGATATCGAAGGATTAAACATTCTTTCAGCCTCTCAAAACGATGGTTTTAGTTTAGTATTTTTAACGTCGCACTAGAAGTAACACGAGGGCTATTGTTGAAGGACTCGTATTTTGAACCACGGTCAAGTGACTAGGACGACACCTGAGCTGGCATCCCTCTCCCCTTACTTCCACACACGTCGTGTATTCGGGACCCAAAGTTCCACTCAGCGAGAACTTTGGGTCCCGACTACACGGCGAGTCTTTAGTGACCAAGGCTTGATCCCGCGACTAAACGAAAACCGCCGATTAAGAGCCTGAAACCATGACTACTAGGCTACCTTGTAGAAATCATGACTTGAAACTATTACATGAGGGATTTAGTTTAGTTTTTATTAACGTCGCATTAGAAGCAACACGAGGGCTATTGGAGACGGACCTCGTAATTTTGAACCACGGTCAAGTGACTAGGACGACACCAGAGCTGGCACCCCCTCTCCTAACATCCACACCACACCAACGGGAGGACTTTGAGGCCCCGAACAGATTTAACGCGCATCAGCCCCGGCTACATGGCGGGTCTTTGACGGCCAAGGATCGAACCCGCGACTGAGCGAAAACCGCCGGCCGCTAGTCCACGATCTTGACCACTAGGCTAATTACATGATGGAAAGAACGTAGGTCACGTGCTAATACACAGCTACCTTTGTCACTAACCTATAAGCCATTGAATTAGTAGTTACCGAGGTTTCTTTGATCAGGGGCATTTTCGATGTCATTAATCAATTTAAAAAGTAAATGATATTTATGATCAGTTCGATGTCAGGAATTTTTTTCCATGATTGGCCATGATAATGGGACTGGATTCTGGTACATTTAAAAATTCAATGATTAAATTATCTTGAGGATCGCAATATACATAGTGTTGTATATTACAGCTATTAATGGTGTTTTCTTTTGAGGAAGCCCTAGTTCAAAGAGCGGAATAGAGAATATAGAGTTCAATTTCGTGAGTTCTGTAACAGTGATCTTCGAAAATGGTCAAGGATCGCTGGTTCAAATGCTTAAATCTAAATAGTGACTACGAGAGTAACAAAAATTAAGCGTCTCTCTCAATAATTTCTTGGTAAATATGAAAACATTAGAATAATCGGTATAATAATTAAGATTTTGCAATACAGTGTGTTTCTTCAATTAACGTCTCTCCGAAACCAAGCAGATGAAGATCAATAAATGTAGCTTACCGAAATAGTTCTATAGATATAAAATAACATATTTTATCCGGATATTTTCGTTATTTCTCAATAATTAAAATATGATTCCCTTTCGAATGATTCAACTCGAATTAACTGAAACTACATGTATAAGTGAACACACACACACACACACACACACACATATATATATATATATATAAGGTTCATAAATTTAAAATTATGAAATAAACCACATATATTGTGATTGCTCAATTGGTACCAATTTATCAATAATACTAAAAGTTTGTGCTAAAAAAGACCATTCTAATGAACTAAGTTCTTTTCAGTAATTTAGTAATGTATTGAATGCGAATGTTTAGCCAGATATTTTCATGTTGAGCAACATTTTAGGGTAGAAACATTTTAATTCATCACCTGATACAACTAGATCCGTTTTCCCTCGACATGTATTGTATATACACAATTTTTAATTTCACCGATATTATTTTTAACAATTATATTTTTCTTAATTAGTTCTGAGCTCACTTTCGATTCCACAATAATGAAATTTTCTGAAATTTTATTGCTAACTACCCTTTGAAGCTTGTAAATCTGACGAGAGGTCAAAGACGGATTAGTAATTCTTCACAGAATTTCGAAATAGTTTGGAGTACAATTAATGTTAACAACCTCTGTAATTCTTTCAATTACTTCGGAGATAGAGTATAATTTTTACATAATCCTTATCTTACAAACTACTTTGATAATCCTTCTGTTGAAGTCGCTTTATATTCCAAAGCTTCAATTTTATTATAATGCATCAAAACAACTATATATACTACATTTCTGTTCAAAGTTAAAATTTGAATGTCTTCTATAAGGTTTTTCTTTGATAAAAATCGCATGAATAATCCTTACATATTTTTTTATAAACTTTCTTCTTTTGAACAATAATTTTTTTTTCCACTATTAGCAAAATAATATTTCTTCATATACTTTTATTCGTCAGAATCATCTTGTTTTGCTACTATGGCCAAGACCACGATTACTTAATAAAGTGTTACTACTGATATAATAAACTAGCCTGTCTTGGCTCTTGCGCCATAAAATTCTACAGTAACTCACTAGCATATTAAATAAAAGAAGAAATGTAACCCAAATGTCTTAAAATACTAATGAATAATGAAACTTGGAAGTACAATAGAAAATTGTACTTTCAAATTGTGCGAATTTGAGACAGTGCAATAGAAAATATATAACAACTTACTAGAATCCAGGTAAAATATAGATGAAAATTTTAACCTAAGCAGTGATTTTCACGCAACGTGGAATGTTAATGGAAATGTAATATTGCTAAATGATTGATAGCAATCTTAAGTCAAAATATTGAGCTGAAGGATGTATTAAACACTCTGTTATTCCAGTATAGAAAATTCTTTCCCAAAACTTTTGATTGATTGCTTGTTCAATAACACTTTACTCAGATGCAACGTGAAGGCTATTGACGATGGACCTCACAATTACGAAATTCGATCAAGTGACGAGAACCACACTTACGATGGAATTTCCTCGACCAAACTTCTAAACTACGCAAATTGGTGTACTTGAAGTCTTTACAGATTTAATGCGTTTCAGCGCCGCAACACAGATGTTACACATTAGAACTCGAATCCTCGAGCCGTTGGAAACAACAGTGGCTGTGGAATCGCAACCATAACCGCCAGAATAGTGAAAAGATCAGGATCCTAAACACTTACCACGAGGATTCAAAACACATAGTATGTATTGAAGAGAGAGAGATAATTTCCAACTTCTGATAAGTAGGACATGAGAAAAAATTAAGAGCCAGAAACTTGTGACTATTTATCAATATCACAATGTTACGTCGTAACTTAAAATTAACACGAAGTCTATTGGTGATGGACCTCGGAAATTTCGAACCTCGGACAAGTGATGAGATGATACTCGAAATGGTTTTTTAGTTTTTATTAACGTCGCACTAGAAGCAACAGGAGGGCTATTGGCAATGGACCTCATAATTCTGAATACGGTCAAAAGACGAGGATGACACCTGAGCTGACACACTCTCTCCTAACATTCACACCACACCAACGGGAGGACTTTAAGGCTACACGGTACTCTTTTTCAAAAAATTTTTTTGGAGACAGTAATATTAAAATTAACTTATGTATTATTTTCATACTATATTATTAAACTGATTCTGAAAATAAAAAGTCAATTTAACTAGTCCTTATTTTAAAATTTAAAAAAATTTAAATATTTTGAAGTTTTTTTAAACCCTTATAAAATACACAATTTTTGAAATTTTTTAATTATTTTGAGTGATTTATATTTCATACATTATTGCAAACAAAAGTTAGTATGGATTTGAAAATCTGTTCCCTTGTTGATTTTTAATAATTATTTTTCTAGCTAAACCTGGAAAAAACAGGAAAATTTTTAAAATATTAACTTTAACATTTTTTAAAAAAATAACTAGGGATCCCAGACCTAAATCCATACTAACTTTTATAGAACACATATATCTCAGTATGTATAAAAAATTTCAAGACTCTATCTTGAACAGAAAAAAAGCCTTAGGGATTAGAAAACACTTACATCTTCAAAAATAAAAGTCTGAGAAAAATGCATTTAAAGTTTTTAAAGGCATAAAACAAAAACTAATAATACTTGCAAAGATCTAAATTTTTAATATATTATTTAACTACTTATATAATATATGAAAACACTACTTTAATTAAATATTATGGCAAATATTTTTATTTATTCAAAATATGTTTTTGCAAAATATCGATATAGCATTTTTTACGATGACAGATAATTCAGCTTAAAGTTAACATAATAATTTCACAAAAGTTTTAAAACACAATACACTTATAAAAAATAATAATGATATAAATAAAAGTTTAAAAAAAGTTAAAAACTACCAGGTTTGTACATAGCACCTAATTTTTTCTGAACTTTAAATCGACGCAATTTAGCAAGTTTTATTTTTTTCTGCGCAACTTTAAAATTTGCAGATTTCCTTTTCTTTCTGAAATAGGTTCTCCTACAATGAGTAAAGTACACTAAATGTTCTGATGACAAACTTGTTACAAATTCAATTAGCATCCTGAAATGTTTTTAAGAGTTTTTAATGTTCCAACAATAAATTCAGGTATTGCACTCGACATGGCAATCAACACGACTCCTAGAAGCTGTATTTTCTTTGGAATATTTGTCCCATATCATCGAATGTAATGCTTCATTAGAATTGTGTGTCAAACCTCTGACACATGTGCTTAATAATTTAGTTGGCAAATAGGCAATAGTTGATAAATAGGCAAGATTTTGGGCAAATATTCTTTGTTGATTGTTATTTTTACCCAATCTTTGTGAATACCTGATTTTTTTCCACGTGCTAATGATAACTGGTAAAAACACCAAGAGTCAAAGAGCAAGATTGTGTCCCGGAAACTAATACTCTCAGATCTTTCCCATAATTTCACAGCTGCATTTACTTCCATTGCACTAGATGATCCGACATGTGTTGTACTACAAACATTTTGTTGTCCTTTGTACCAAATACGAAATTCAGCACTTTCTTCTCCAAGCTCAAATTTAGTCTGTTCACATTCTCCACACCGCTTTGACATTACTTCGTAGTCTATCACAAAGCCAGTCAGCAAGTCGATAACATATCCTATTCCGATATTTGACGTTGACGTATGTTCTCTTGTCAACCAGCTTCCATCATATGACATTCCAATACCGACTATATCTTTATCATTCCTTGAGCCCTACGCCTCAATGACATCTTTACGAATATAAAGCAACGGCTGATTTGACCCAACAAGATGTCCAATCAGAACTTTTGGCTTATAATGTCTTTTAAAAGTTTTACTAAACATTATGTTTCAATTCATATGCATGCAGAATTTTTCCAACGATGAGTAGCCAAGTCACAAACTTAACATACCTTGCACTAATCTCATATTTACATCAAATGGAACATTAAAAAATTGATGCTTGCTAACATTTGATATTTGATGTAATATAGCATCAACTAATTGTTATGAACATGTTTCACTCTATGTTTGGTCACAATTAACACATACAACATTCACTTTATATGCAAATCTATTTCTTAGAACCATAGCAAAGTTTTAAAGATACACTATGGCAAATATTGCTTAAAAATATTCCAAACTTATCTGTAAACAAACATTCAGTATCCACTATAATGTAATTTGAAAGATACTTTTATATGTAGCAGAAGTATTTAAGACATTTGTATTCTGAAGTTTTGTAGTTATATCCACTAAAGCAGCTTTTTAGCATTGTCATTATCAGCAGTACTCCATCTCTTAGAAATGTTGATTCTCTTCTCAAGCTGCGAAAGTTTTGTCCATGGCATTTAATCAACAGAAAAAACTTCACTTAAACAATTTAAAATAGCTTTTCAGTTATATAAATTATATGCAGAATAAATATTGGTCTTGAGAAATACCTTTTCTTATCAATTTTGGCTAAGTAACTATAAGCACATCAAGAACTCAAAATATAAACAAACATAAATGATTTTAGTAGTGAAAGTTGAAGTTAATATCTACTTCTCTGCAAGTATCGATATTATTTAAAAAATATCAGTAATTAATTAAATTTAAGAATGGAAAAATGCTTTAAAATGAAACCGAAACTAACCACGCCCCCCTCAGCTGTCAAAAATATTGACTGACAATGTTCAGAAAACTTCAAATATCTTAAAAACTAATTGGTTAATAGATCTAAAATTTGGGGCCAAGATTCCCAAATGTATGGGCTACAGGAAAATGCAAAAAAACTTTTTTCGATAAATTTGTCATTTTTAGGGTACTGTGTAGCCTTAAACCCCGAACAGATTTAACGCGCATCATCCACGGCTACACGGCGGGGCTTTAGCGGCCAAGGATCGAACCCACGACTGAGTGAAAACCGTCAGTTACGAATCTGAAGCCCTGACAACTAGGCTACCGCGGCCACCAAGTGAATTGGTAAATCGCTGAACGAATTTGCACAGTGGGAGCATGAGAGGCTTTGGATCCGTGACAGATTTAACATGCAAGAACCTCTTTACACAGAGGGTCTTCAAAGATATCAGAACTTGAATCCATGAATCGGGGGTTAGCTAGCTTCGAATTCGTGACCGTCATTACAAAGAAATAAAAAAATGGAGCAATTCACAACAAAGAAAGGCAATTACTCTAAAGTCAATTAGTGTACAAAAGTCGCACTGCCCAATACAAATAATCCGACAGAGTTCCATTGCGAAAAGCAGACTGCACAGATCCACAATCCTCAGCAAATAAAAGAAAATGGTCAACGGTGCCTGGGAAACCAGAAAAAAAAAACCTCACTCAGTGAGTTAAGAAGAGGATGAACGAGTGAGTGATGGTGAATTTTAAAAGCGAAAAACCCCATGTGTAGCCATGCTGAAACTATGATGATGATAGTGAAGTTTTATTGGCGCAAGAGCCAGACGCGGCCATACTTCGCCAAACAAGGTAAATCAGTGATTTAGACTGTGAAACAATGCAAATAGATTAATAGACAAGAAGGGTCAAGCGAGAAAGTAAAGTTTATTGAAGCAAGAGTTAGATTTGGCTATGATGCACCAAATGAGATTTAACTGTGGTCTAGACGTGCAGAAATTGAAAAAAAAAAAAGTAAGAAATTGGTTGACAAGGATGAAGATCAAAAACATAGAAGGATCGACAGGGTAAACCGGGGGGGGGGGGGGGCACCCAAGTTTACCAAAGATAGTAAACCCCACAGGAGAGAAAAGATCACTAGGGTGTCTCGGGATCATAATGCCCGTACTTACCTAAAGCAGGCAACTCCCTGAGGTCCCCTGATATAATCCCAAAGGCAGAGTGAACGCCTAGACCCCCAGACGCAGGGTACCTATTTTATTCGCCTCTTACGACATGCATGAGCTACAGTGAGACTATTTTGTCATCCCTGGTGACCACATGGGTCGCTATGCTGAACCTAACAAGGTGTAACTGTGAGCTAGACCTCAGTGAGTGTTTGATAGGGCTTTTTAATGCAGATATGATGATTGTGAAATTTTATTGGTGCAAGAGACAGACGTGGCCATACTGTGCCAAACAAGACAAATCTGTAATCTGTACAGTAAAACAATAAAAAAGATTGATCGACAAGAAGGGTTCAAGTAAAATAGTAAAGTTTATTGGCGCAAGAGCCTGATATGGCTATGCTGCGTCAAACAAGATGTAACTGTGGTCTAGATGTTAAGTTGGAAAAAAGAGAAAAAGTTGACAAAAAGGAGGATCAAAAATAGACAAGAATCGCTAGGGTATCCCGGGAGTGCGTCACCCGTACTCACTTCTGGGCCTAAAAGAAAAAGACAGTACACCCCTTGGGAAAGAAAAAGATCACTCGGGTGCCTCGGAGTCATGATGCCCGTACTTGTCTAACGAAGGCAAATCCCTGTGTTCCCCTGATATAATCCCCAGGAGCAGGGTGTCTGGCTATAACCCCAGACGCTGGGTACCCATTTTAGTCGCCATTTATGACATGTATTAGTGACAGTGGGACTATTCTCTCATCCCCGGTCACCACACTGGTCGCTTTCTAATGCAGAAATGCTAGATGTGGTCTCTGTAAAACTAGTACAGTACACAGTTGTGATATAGATATATGAAGAGTTTGAAAAATAAAAGATAAAAATTGATTGACATGAAATACAGTTGAAAACTTATTATTCAGGTATTTCTTGGTTCGTCACTTGTGTTTACCAAATAAAGGAAACCTCATGTGGGAAGAAATTAGTTTAGTTTAGTTTTTATTAACGTCGCACTAGAAGCAACTAGAGGGCTATTGGGACGGACCTCGTAATTTTGAGCCACGGTCAAGTGACGATGAAGACACCTGAGCTGGCAACCCGCTCTCCTAACATGCACACCACGCCAACTGGAGGACTTTTGGCCCCGAACAGATTTAACGTGCATCAGCCCCTGCTACACGGCGGGTCTTTGGCGGCTAAGGATCAAACCAGCAACTGAACGAAAAACCCCGGCCACGCATCTGAAACCTTGACCACTACGCTACCGCGGCACTTGACCTTTTATGAGACCCGCTTGGTGACCGGAGATGACAGAATAGTCCCATTGTAGTTCATGCATGTCCTTAAAGGTAATTACCCATGCAGATTTAATGTGCATCAGACGGGTGGTCTTTGGCTGCCAAGGATCGAACCCGCGACTGAACGAAAACCGCCAGCCGCTAGTCCACGATCGTGACCACCACTAGACAACCGCGGCCCGACAAGAAGGGTGAAGCGTGAAAGTAATGTGTATTACCGAAAAAGTCAAAAATTGGTTGACAAAGAGGAGAATCGAAAGCAAAGAATCGCTAGGGTATCACGGGGAGGGGTCACCCATGTTTACCAAAGACAGTAATACCTATTAGAGAGAAAAGACCGTAGGATTTCTCGGGGTCATGATACCCGTACTTACCTGAAGAAGGCAAGTCCCTTAGGTCCCCTGATATAATCCCCAGCGGCAGGGTGCCCGGATATACCCCCAGACGCTGGGTACACATTTTAGTCGCCTTTCACGACATGCATGTGCTACAGTGGGACTATTCAGTCATTCCCGGTCACCACACGGGTCTGTCTATATAGAAATAACAGGTGGGGGGGGGCAAGTTCTACGAAAGTCTCGAAAATTATTCAAGTACCTTATCCAACGTTATATATATTGCTACAACTTTACGAGATTTTCTCTATATAAAAGCATTTATTTTTAAAAAAAATATACGATTTTTTATTCATTTCATTAGAATTGATATAAAAATATATTATAGGTGCAATCATAAAATGCCAAATTTTGCATAAAAGCGATTGTGGGTCGATTTGACCCAACGCACGCTCCCGTGTTACTATTAGGGCGCACTTCTCCCGGTTTAATTATAAGTGAATGTGAGTGAATGTAAAGTTTATTGGCGCAAGAGCCAGATATGGCTATGCTGCGCCAAACAAGATTAAACTGTGGTCTAGACGTGAAGTTGAAAAAAAGATAAGTAGTTGACAATAAGTGGGTTCGAAAATAGAGAAGGATAGCTAGGGTATCCCGAGAGTGCGTCACCCGTTTTTACCAAAGACAGTAAACCCCATGGGATAGAAAGATCACTAGGGTACCTCGGGTTCGTGAAGCCCATACTTACCTGAACAAGGCAAGTCCCTTAGATCCCCTGTTATAATCTCCAGGGGTAGGGTGCCCGGCTATACCCCCAGGGGCTGGTACCCATTTTAGTCTCCTCTTACGACATATATGAGCTACACTCAGACTATTCTGACATCCCCAGTCACTACACGGGTCGCCATGCTGAACCTAACAAGGTGTAACTGTGAGCTATACACGAGTGTGTGCTATTGCCTTTTAATTAATGCAGAAATGCAAGATATGCTCAGTGTAATGCTAGTTCATTGCACAGTTGTGATCTAGATATAAGAAGAGATTGAAAAATAAAAGATAAAAATTGAATGACATGAAATAGAGTTGAAAACATAGATGGGTTGTTAAGGTATTCTTTGGTTCGTCACCTGTGTTTACCAAATGCAGGAAACCTCATGTGGGAAGAAAATGACCACTAAGATGCTTCTGGGCATAATTAGGAGGCACACCTCTGGGACTTCTCAACTAGTAGGAGCAGTACCGTTATATAATATCGGGTTGCAGGGTGCCCGACTATACCCCATACACAAGGTAACCGTTTTAGTCGATTAATTTTAATTGGTATATGTGATGAACAGGGAATATTGGGAATTTCAAACCCGGTCACCACACTGATGAGAGAGGGACTAGAAGGCTTTTGTTAATGGATTTCGAAGTTTTGAAATGTGGTTGAGTGACGAGGAAACACTTGAGCTCTCTCTCTCTCTCTCTCTCTCTGGCACTCACTTTCAAAACTTATATACTGCACTAACATTAGGATTTGGAGTGACACCTGTTTCAACATTAAATATCATTGCTACACGGTGGGTCAAACAGTTCTCGAAACACTCGACCATAACAACTATGTTATTGTACAATGTTCTTGATCACAATAGGTATTGTATTGTTATTCAAACGATTAATACTCCAAATGATTGTTGGACTAGGTCGGATTAAAATTTCACAACATCCATCCTGTAAAGCATTGGCTTCTGCTCGTGGTTCGGAGTGATTATGTTCGTCGAACGGGGAAGAATCAGGAGGGTCATTGGGCATAAAGTCCGAGTTTCTGATGATAGGAACTATAAACATTGGTGAGTTTAGTTTGGTTTTAGTATTTATTAACGTCGCACTAGAAGTAACACGAAGGCTATTGGCGACGGACCTCGTAATTTTGAACCACGGTCAAGTGCTGAGGACGACATCTGAGCTGGCAACCCCCCTCTCCTAACTTCTACACCATGGAAGGACTTTGGGATCTGATAGATTTATCTTGCATCAGCCCCATCTACACGACGGGTCTTTAATTGCCAAGGATGGAACCCACGACTGGATTAATTTAGTTTAGCATTTTATTAACGTCGCACTAGAAGAAACACGAGGGCTATTTTCGACGGACCTCGTAATTTTGAACCACGGTCAAGTGACGAGGACGACACCTGAGCTGGCAACCCGCTCTCCTAACATGCACACCACGCCAACTGGAGGACTTTTGGCCCCGAGCAGATTTAACGTGCATCAGGCCCGGCTACACGCGGGTCTTTGGCGGCCAAGCATCGAACCCTTGACTGAACGAAAACCGCCGGCCGTAAGTCCACGACCTTGACCACTAGGCTACCTCGGCCCTAATCCACGACTGCAAGAACAACTTCGAATCCGAAGCCGTAACCACTACGCTACCGTTATAATAAACGTTGGTGAAATTAAAGTAGATATTTATAGGCTTGAGTAAGTGACAGTAGATTTTAATGGCGCAAGAGCCAAAGTAGGCTATGCTGCGCCAAACATTTGTTAAATTATATCAGTGTAAAAAATTTTATATGCTGAGAACCAAATATGAGTATCCTCCATCAAGCAACATGTGTGTGTGAGTGAGTGAGTGAATGTAAAGTGTATTGGCACATCGGCCAGATATGGCTATGTTGCGCCAAACAAGATGTAACTTTGGCCTAGACATGAAGAAGTTAAAAAAAAGTTGGTTAACAAGGAGAGTCAAAAATAGAGTAAATGTGTGTGTATAATGTGTAAGGAAGGAGGAATGTTGGATAATTAAAGTTTCATGAACCAGATATGATTATTCTTTACCCAACAGGGTTCAACTGTGATTAAGTCATTTAAAATTGGAGCAAAGATAAAAATTATTTGACAAGAAGTAGGGGTATCCCGAGGAGTGGGCATTACCCAGATTTACCAAAAACGGTATAACCTACCCAATGGGATATATATTACTAGAGTACCTCAGGTTCATGAATCTGACATGAGTGAGTGAGTGAAAGCTACCAAAAAGAAATATTAGCCCTTGAGGTCCACCGTAGTTAAAAATTAGTTTTATTTTTTAATTTGTAAGACACTTTTCTTCTATAATTTCAAAATCAAAACTTAGAAAAGTATTTATTACAGGTTAAAAAAAATAGTTCCCTAATATTTCACTTACTGTATCAAGAAATTAAATGCTATAATAAAATATATAACTTTCATTCAATAAAAATGGACATGTATGAGTAAAATTTTATTTTTAACTGCTTTTGAAAATATGTTTAAAATCAAAATGATTTCTTTCAAAATTAAAAATTAAATCTTTCCGAATCCATATATTTTTATCTGAATCTTTTCCATAATTTTTGCTAGTTTTTTTTAACATTGCTTTAAAGACACATTCAATTAAACATATGCATTAATCAGTACCGTGTTTATTACCATGTTCATTTAACATTAAAATTATGAGATAATTATTGAAATGTTTAAAATAATTTAAAATACATTTTAACATTTAAAAAGAAAGGTACGAGATCAATATAGATAATATTTATTAAATTTTCATAAGAATCCAATACATTTAAAAGTGTTTCATAAGTATTTTATTCTTTCAATCTAAACTTTTCGATGAATCTATTAAAAATTTTTATTATAAATACTAATTAATTCATTTCAAATCTAAAATTGCAGATAATCTGTCGTTTTCCAACATCGTTTGTTGATAATATTCTGTTTGAAATGCCTTATTATTTCTTTACCCTGTTAAAAAGAATTCTAAAAATTGTTACATTTCTGTAGTATATCACAGCATCTTTCTATTCCTTGCGCTATTTGTACAAATGTCTCCCTTTTTGAGTCTCGGAGCATTATGGATTGGTCCATGATTTCAAATAAACTGATAGTTCTTCTTACCATTTCCTTACAAAATACTTCATTAATTTTTACGTCATCAAGTCTAAAAAATAAAGAACTAAGCATTTGAAGTCTTTTAATTTTCTTTCCGCAAAGATAAAAAATTTTAGTACCTTCAGATAAAATGTTCTCAACAATACCATATTTACTATTAATTCGTTCAATTGTAAGAAAAGCTGCAGCAATTTCGTCTAAAATATTTGCTACAGTTTCTTCATTCCCTTTCTTTATGTTTCGTACACGAAACGCGTTGAAAAGTATTTGAAACTTTTTCACGATTAAATGAATTCTGACCAAAATTTTTTGGTCATTCTGGAAACTCTTACATATTGAAGACATACCCGCGTTTTTCTTGTTTAAATGTGCAAGAAGTTCTTTGGAAATAAAATTATCAACTGTCCATTTCTGTGGACGTGACAAGTCAATAAGCTCTGTCCCCAAGATTTCTAGAACTTTTGTACTAAATATGTTTTTCAACTGAAAACTGCTTTTGCTTTCTTCTAGATTAGAAAATTTTATGTTCCTACCACTTCCAGTACAAGGAATGTTGGTTTTGTCGCCGACTAAGGGGCTGCTAGAATCAATTACCATATTCTCATGATTACTTTCTGTTATCGTTGATAGGCCTTTGAATCTTCCATTGTCACATGTTGGAGTTACATCTATTGGGTCATTCTCCATCGAGAGAACCATCGTTCCCGGATCATTAATTTTGAGAACATTTTGCTCTAGACTGCCTGAGCTTAGGAGAATCAATGGCTTCGAAACTATAGTTTTTTCAACTTCAAAGTTATCTTCTTCGACATCGCTTCTCTTTGAGCTGTGGAATTTGTCGTCTCCCTTTTCCATTTGCACATCGGTTCTCTCCGAGTTGTCCACCTTAGAGTCTTTTCTGACTGAGTTATCCATTTGAGTGTTACTCTCTAGGTAATTTATTTTTGCGTCACTCCGATCTTGACAATCCATTTGGGTGCCGATCTGTTCTGGGCAATCCATTTGGGTGCCGATTCACTTGGGCAAACCTATCAGTTGATCTCTGCATGCAATGATTTGGCCTGCTATAATTCTGAGCTATCTACTTGCTCTACATCTGAGCCATCTACTTGTACGTATACTTCATGTGTTACTGAGCTATCTACTTGGGTGCCGTTACATTCTGAGCATCTACTGAGCCCAAGGTGCCGTTACTTCTGAGCTACCACTTGGGTGCTGTTACATTCTGAGCTACTTGGTGAGGATGCATCTAACTCCATTGACGCCGTCAATCTGGCCCATTTGACGCCGCAAGTTCTGGTCCTCCATTTGAGGCTGTCTCCATTTGGACGCCGTCAAGTTCTGGGTCCTTCATTTGATGCTGACAAGTTCTGTCTCCTTTGACGCCGTTCTGGGTCCATTTGACGCCGTCACCCTGTCATTTGAGCCGTCAGTTCTGGTCCTCCATTTGACGTCAAGTTCTGGTCCTCCATTTGACCGCGCAAGTTCTGATCATCTCCATTTGACCGCCAACAAGTTCTGATCCTCCATTTGACGCCGTCAAGCTGATCCCATTGACACCGTCTGGTCCTCCATTTGATGCCGTCAAGTTCTGGTCCTCCATTTGACGCCATCAAGTTCTTGGTCCTCCATTTGACGCCGTCAAGTTCTGATCCATCCATTTGACGCCGTCTTCTGGTCCTCCCATTTGGACGCCGTCAAGTCTCTGGGTTCCATTTGGACGTCCGTCTGGCTTGTCCTCCATTTGACGCCGTCAAGTTCTGGTCCTCCATTTGACGCCGTCGTTCTGGGTCCTCCATCTGGACGCGTCGTTCTGGGTCCCCATTTGAGCGTCAAGTTCTTCCTCCATTTGGATGCCGTCAGTTCTGGTCCTCCAGTAGACGTCTGTTCTGGGTCCTCTCAATAGACGCCACAAGTCTCTGAGTCTCCATCATTGAGCCGTCAAGTTCTGGGTCCTCCATTTGGATGACGTCAAGTTCGGACTCCATTTGCACGCCGTCACGTTGTGGGATCTTTATTTGTACGCTGTCACGTTCTTGGGACCTCCATTTGTACGCCGTCATGTTCTGGACCATCTATTTGAGTGGCGTGCCTTTCTGACATCATCCATTTGAACTTCGTGCCCTTCTGAGTCATACATTTGATACCGTTACGTTCTGTGCAATCATTTGTGTGCCCTTCTGGGCATCCATTTATTGGCGTGCCATTCTGGATAGTCTGTTAGAGTGTTGTTTACAAGGTAACTAATTTGGGCATGGCTCACTCTGGCATTTAATTTGGGGTATGTTCAGTTCTTTGCATTTGGTCAGTATCGTTCTCATTTGTGTAATCTTTAGGGTCGTTTCATTTGTGTAATTCATTTGGTGTGTTCTCATCTGGACAATCCATTTGCAGGTCGTCTGTTCTGAGAAATAATATCGCTACTTTGTGGAAGATCATCGGTCGATTTTCTGGTCAGCCTTTCTTATCTGGGAGATCATTTTGATTCTTCGACTTTTGGACCTTCTTATCTGAGATCTATTTTGCATCTTTCTTATCTGGGAGATCTATTTTGGCATCCTTTTCATCTGGGAGATCTATTTGCATCCTTCTTGGGAGATCTATTTTGGCATCTCTTATCTGGGAGACTATTTTGCATCCTCATTCGGGAGATCATTTTGGCATCCTTCTATCTGGGAGATCATTTTGGCATCCGTCTTATCTGAGATCATTGCACGTCTGTATCTGGGAGATCTATTTGCAGTCTCTGGAGATCTAGTTCATATAGATCTATTTTGGCATCCTTCATATCTGGGAGATTATTTTGGAATCCTTCTTATCTGGGAGATATATTTCATCATCGTTCTTTTAGGAGATCTATTTTATTATTTTATTCAGAGATCTATTTTGTGTTTTTCTATTCAGGAGATCCAGTTGGGCCTTGTTCTTATCCGGGAGATCCAGTTGGTTTCGTTCTTGTCCGGGAGAACCATTTGTTCGTATTCTGATCCTGGGAAATTCATTCTGCGTTATTCTCTTTATTCTCTCCGGGCAACTTAGCATTTGGGAGTCGTTATCTTCAGGGCAATCCATTTGGGAGTCGTTCTCGTTAGCACCATCTGTATGGGCAGCGTTTTCTTCTGGGAAACCCATTCGGGTGTTGTCCCTCTTTGGTCTGTGAGTAAGAGTTTCGTTCTTTTGTGGGCTATACATTTGGGCTACATTCGTCAGTGGGTTATGCATTTCAGTGCGGTTCCTTGTTGGACTGCTGTCGCTCCTCTGTAGGCTATATATTTGTGCAATGTTTTTTTCAGTGTTATCCGTTGGGGTAATCTTCTCTCGGATGTCTAATTTGGTGTTATTCCTCCCTTGGCAATCAATTAGGGTGT
Source organism: Nephila pilipes (assembly GCA_019974015.1). Lineage (NCBI taxonomy): Eukaryota > Metazoa > Arthropoda > Arachnida > Araneae > Nephilidae > Nephila > Nephila pilipes. The sequence goes on along the minus strand of BMAW01078079.1, from coordinate 37,875 downwards.
CATTACTTTTTGGGCAGTCAGTTTCGGCGTCTTTTTCTTCTGGGCAATCAATTTGAGCGTTTATCCATTCTGAGCAATCCATTCTGATGTCATGCTGATTTGGGCTATCCAATTGGGCATCGTTCCTCTCAGGGCTGTTTAGTTGGGTATCGTTACTTTCTGAATTATCGATTTTGGCGTTTATGCTCTCTATGCTAACCATTTTGCCGTTGCTTTTCTTCAGGCTATCCATTTGAACAGGGTTGCTTTCTGTGGATGAGCTATGCATTTCAAATAATTTACTTTTATTTAAGTTATTCTCATGTTGTCTACCAGTTATTCTAGGATTTTTCCTATGCAGGTTTGCAGTTTTTTCAAGTATTGTATTTTCCTGAGAATCCTTAATCTTTGTTCTATTCATAGTTTTTTTACGTATTGAAACATTACTCCAATTATTTCTTATTTTAAACTTATTTTGATCAGTATTAAGAAGTATAGAAGATAATTTAGGATAACTACTGTACATTGTATGATCTTCCACAAGACTATTGGAATCACGAATATTTAAGGCATTAGGGAACTGAGAACGATTTTTTGAACTACTGTAATATAATTGATCTTTTATTGAATTATCTGATTTCATTGCACCGACTGTAGGAATATGAGAAATCTGATCATTTTCAGAAGTTCGTGACAAAGTTTGATCAGTTGCAGAGCTGTCACTCACTGCCCTCACAGGTATGGCTAGAGTATCTTTTTCTGAAAGGTAATTAAACATCACTTGATTATTTTCGGGAATATGATGCATTGATGGATCTTTTGTAATGGTTTCATTCGTAAGGATAAATGGTTCTGAAATCATATGATTAAACGCTGGTGCTTGTGACGTCATGTAATCTTTCGTTGTAGCATGAGTCATTGACATATCTGTGTTACATTTTTCAAAAGGAATGCTTCCTGAAGTCTTATCTTTCATCATCTGTTTTAGGTCATTAATGAGAGATGATGATGTACTTCTACTGATTTCATCTGATGAATGCTCTTTCAAGAAATCTGCATTGTCCAGATTTTTTTCTTCAGAAATAATACCATCAGAGAAACATGATTTTGAACTTTCTGCGATTACTTTTCTTTTCATTCGGGATAGATTTGAAGAAATTGAGTTATTAGAATTTTCTGTTGATGGTATTTTTGTAATAATTGTTCCATTTGAAGAACACCCCTTTTTTGAAGTTTCTATGTTATGTTTAGATTTATTAAGGATGGAAATATCTTTTTCTGTTGCTTTTGATACATATGCATCTATTTCTTTTAACATGGTACTAACGTAATCTGATCTTTCTCTTACTTCATTTTCTCTCTTGAATTTAGTACAAAGAGGATGAATTAGATTTAAAGACGATCCCGAAGTATCTAAATATTCTGTGGTATATTTCCATATACTTCCATCCCTTTGAAAGTATTTTAATATAGTTTCAGTGTCTTTTAAGACATTTTCAACAACTTTAAAATGACCTCTATGATCCATTTCATTGATAAACAGTATCCGCTTTCACCCAGATTAATCCGCTTGGTACTGTTAATGAATTCCAGGAGAGATTGAATGAAGGTTATCGAGTTCCAACGTGAGGATCGCAGAACTCTTAATTCTTAAACTCGGAAACAAGTATCCAGATAAAGAAAATACATTACTAAATACAATGATTAAGAGTGACATGCACAATCAGTGGAAAACACTGTTTCTACATAAAACCTGTTTGCTTACTTAAGATCATCTTGTATTGTTTTTGAAAAGAAGAGCTGTATCTGCTAAAGAATGCGTTTAGTAAACTAAGTGATTGTGCATGTAAAAAATAAGATATGTTGCGTATTTAACAAAGAATGTTGCCATTAAAATTGTAGTAATAAGGATCTTAAAATAATGAGGCAGATTTTTAAAACCATGCATTACAGATCGTTCTATTAAGAACAATCTTTGTGACTTAGGATTCTAGAAATCAGGGTCGGGTGCTAGTTCTTACTATTGCGTAATAGTTTCAATTCCTGATGCGATTAAATTTCGTCATGAAACGGAGCTGACGCAAATTAAATCTTTGGAGGCTAAAAGCCTTTGCACTAATGTGGAATGGAGGATAAGAAAATGAGGTGCTAATACACATATCATCCTCGTCACTTAACTGATGTTCCAAATTACGCGTACCGTATCCCAAAGACTCGCGTGTTTCTTCAAAGTAGGACGTTATCAAGCAATCAAAATCTACACCAGGGCTATTGGTGACATAAGTGATACGATGTGATGATTAAAATTAATGGTACGTGAGACAGGTATGACCATGTTGAGCCGAATAAATTGCAACTGTGATCTAGATGTTCGAAGAAATAAAAGTTGGTTGATAAGAAGAAGGGTCAAAAATAACTAGATTTTGTTCCTCGTCGCACTAGAAGCTACATGAGAACTTTTGGTGACGAACCTGTTAATTTTGTACCTTGAAGTGACGAGGACAACATCTGAGCTGCCACTACCTTTCTTAATTTCACCACCACTCTGACGGGAGGGCGCATTACCGTAATTACAAATATTATAATCCCTCTCGGAAGGGAAAAAATGCTCTTTATGTGTCTGGTGGTCATGAAACCTATACCTTCCTAAAAGAAAATGAGGGTTTGTGGAAACTGATCTCGTAATTTTATTCGAATCTTCTAACAAACATCCATGTGTCCACATCATGCAAGTATGTGAGCTTTGACAAACTGAACGTTCATCATCTCCACTAGACGACAAGACTTAAGTGAAATGTGAACTTGTATACTTGTCTCAATTGAAACAACGCCGGACATGACGGAAACAACGGGACATCAAATGCAGTTGTGACAACAAACGCCGAACATGACGACCGTGGTCATTCGGCTAACCCAGCAACAAATGAAGTCAAATAGCATTGGTTTCGATGAATATAAATCAATCAAGCTTTTCATTTAAAAATATTATTTTCTAAATTCATTGCTCAAATGTAACTGAAGCATATTTAAATTAAATTCTTATTATGAGTGAAAATAAATTTTCTAAAAATGTACTTTTCCTTTTTTTTATAACTCAGCAGCCATAGTAGAAAAGTGGTTGAACCATTAGCGTTTTAGAGAATTTGGTCCTGATGAAAGTAGGTTTACGGCGAAAAAGGCAAATTTATCTATTGCGCCAAACTATGTGCACCTTTAACATAGACTCAAGGAAGAAAGAAGCAAAAATTTGATTGATAAAAAGGAGTGTAGAAAACAAAGAAAGATAGCTAGCTTGTCCCGCGTGTATGTTGCACGTGTTTACCAAAACCTCATAGGAAATAAATAGATGACTAGGGTGCCTTAGGATCATGTTAGCCCTATCTATCTAAAGTTGTGGCAGCGGTAGCCCTGTGATCATGGTACCGGATTCATAGCCGGTGGGTTTCGTTGAGTCGTAGGTTCCATCCTTGATGCCACTACAGACCCGATGTGTGGCCGTGGCTGATACAAGTTTATTCTTTTAGGACCTAAAGTCCTCTCTTTGGGTTGGTGGGGAAATTATTACACGGTGTGTTAGTTCAGATGTCGTAATTGACACTTAACCGAGATTCAAAATCACGAGGTCCGTCACCAGTAGCCCTCGCTTTGCTTCTAGTGCGAAGTTAATAAAACCGAAACCAAACCATTTTTTTTATCTAAAGTAGTAAGGCCTCGGTAGGTTAATGGGTCTTGAGATCATATCTTAAAATATGAATAATGATAGTTAGTTATTACTTAGTGAATGCAAATCGGTTTCAAATGCCTCATATTGAATAATATGTGATGAATTTTGAATCAGGTGATAGTATAAATTTGTCGTCATCATAATGTGACTGATTTAAATCAAGAGAAAGTTGATTAATTACTTGGTTAAGGATAAACGAGAAACACAATTTTTACATCACAATTTCTGAAATTTTTTGTCAAATTTACATCACAGTTTTTGAGTCTCTGTCAAATGTCGAGGACGATACCTAACCTCGGAAATTTTTGTCCAAGCTTCCCCAACTAGGCAATGAGATAGCTTAAGGATTCGACCAGATTTAACATAATTATGTTAAACTCCGCTAAGTAATGGGTCTATAATAGCGTGAGTGAGTGAGTGAGTGAGTGAGTGAAAGTGAATGTTATTGGTGCAAGCGTCACATGTGGCTATGCTTCTCCAAACAAGATGTTGAAAGTGGTCTAGACTTGAAAGAATTGAAAAAAAAAGGATGACAACAAGGACGGTCGAAAATAGAGGACGAATGTTAGCGTAATGTTAACGTAGGATGCCTCAAGTCATGATGTCAAAAGAAGGCAAGTTCCTGAGGTCTAGTCTATAGTTGTAACAGAGCTTAAACTCAAAACGAAAACGACGCCAGACGCACGTCCGCGACCATGGCAATGGAGACGATTGATTGATTGATTTTGATTGACAATATCGTCGTCAGAATAAGAGAGTTGAGTGTATAATTAGTCATACTTTTCTACAAATTCTAATGCGTCCTAATTTTAGTTAAGCGTTTAATTATTCATTAGATACTGTTCGCACCATATAACCTATGATTGAAAATTCACTAATAACTCAACTATTTTTGATGAACTTCATATTAATAAAAACATCAGTTCGGGACTACACCGGAGCAGAAACCTGTCTTTTCAGACTACCGCTCAACGAACCTTGAATGAGGTGTACAGAGCATCCATTTAAACTGTAATCTAGTCCACGGGTTTCCAACCTTGTAGGCACTTGCCTCTGGGAAGGAGATGAAATTTGTTTTAAGGGGACTTAGTACCTTTGCACCTTCAAAAATTCTATTTTTCAAATTTGTTTTTAAAAAATCGTACTGAATGTTAGGAGCATTTTAAAACAAATCGCGTCAAAATCCGACAATTATTACGCACTGTGCAACAAGAAATGTAATTGTCTAAAGTGGCTTGTTCTATGTAATGCAATGTAAACAAACCTCTTTTTCTCAGTTTGTAATTTTACACTTTCCCACAGGATTAAAAAAAATGTTTTGCATGCAGAGCTTTCAAATTTTACATGAGTGTTATACTTGTAAATTTTTATTCTGTGAACCTCAACTTTGTTAATAGAATGATTAGATTTTATTTTATAACATGATACATGAAAAAAAAGTTACTAAATACAAACTTGATAACTTTTTTAATTTTTCAATTTTTTTAATGTAAGGTAAATTTAAAATTTGAGGTCTACAAAATAAGGTCATTATTTAGCTTTAATTTGGTATAAGAATTATGGCTGTACTGTACATCTTTCAATTGTTATCTTGTGGGTAACGTAAGGTAAACTAATTTATTTTTCAAATTTTTGTACGCATATTTCATGTTGTATAAGAAAAATTATTAATTTAATAGCAAAACTTGACCCAATAATTTAAACTATACACTATATTACACAAACTGGAAAAGTTTCATATTGAAATGAGCAACAATTGTTGTTTTATGAAGAATCGAAAAAAGTTTGTCAAAATGTTCAACTTTTGATTTCGTAAGGTACTAAGTCCCCTTAAGAGAAATAAATTTCATATCATGCAATAGAACAGAAACCATTTATTTTTCTTCGTTTTATACATTTATAACACCTATAAATTCCATATCCATTAAATCACATGAAATCATCAATATAAAATACATAAATCCATATAAAAGTATAAAAGTTTGGACGGCAAGGGAAATAAATTATTTTCATGGAGGTTTAGTGGTATATTCCGTTAAACTAAACAGAAAAATCAGTTTACGTATAAAGATAACTTTAAAACAAAGAATACTGCAAATTGTGAAGGATTCGATGTCACCCATGTTTGGTTAACTAGAATATTTGACACATTTAACGAGCATTAGACTAAGGTGACCTGACATCCCGCATTTTAACAATTTGTCACGCGGGGTTTTAAGAAAGTCCCGGTTTTAGAAAAAATACACGACAAGCTAGGGAATGGCGGGAGAACGGGAATAGAATGTACGGTTTTCGGCTTCCATGTTACTATTTCACCAGGATATTAGTTCCATATTATTTTTGTAAATTTAGTAACGTTAAACTTTAATAATAAAAATAATTGTTGAGAATTGACTATCAGGAACTGTTTATCTAACTTCGCCTTGATCAATTACTAGAATACGACCACCATTGTTTGGACTTACTGAACAGTGGTATTTTTCGGCACTGGTAGCGAAGAGAACGTTTTGAAGCTGTAAAATGAAGAAATAACACCTTGCACACTTCCACAGATCTTACTCTTTTAGCAATATGTTCTGCTAGCGATGTAGCATCATTTGGAACATTGGTGCACAGGAATAACATTTTGTACAAAAATTGGAAACGGAGTGGAATTTTAGAGAGGAGAAGGGTCAGGGTGTAAGGAGTTTGTTGGTCGTCCACGAAGTAAAGCCTTCGCATGTTGAGTTTTGTAACTGTCTCTCATACGATACACATCGTACGGCGCGCTAGTGCTAGTTAAATAAGGGATGTCAGCAAATAAGCTATTCAGGTGATTTAGGTAAGTAATTTATTTAGGTATCAAAGGTATGTGTTTCTTAGGTACCAAATTTTTAATCACGACACTTCCCCAGTCAATGGTGCCTCGCTTTTTGAATGTTAAAATCTGGTCACCTTACATTAGACCCAATATTCAATGGATCGTTAGTTGTATCAGGACTTCAACTCAAGACTCGATGAAAAGAGCATTGTCTCTGAGTGCATTACCTTAGTATATTACCGCAGCTACTAATACAATATGTTAGGAAAAAATACCGACAGGTTTTGCGTTAATTTATATCAAACATATATATATATATATATATATATATATATATATAATTTATAAATCAAATGTTTAATAATTTTTTGAAATTTTGATTTAAAAACTTTCTTTATAATTTTTCATCACTATTAGTGAGCCAGTCAATGATCTATGTTATTTTTTTGGTGCAAAAGTCGTATTTAGCTATTCTGCGCTAAACTATTATTTATAAGACCACAATTTTAAAAAAAAATCTTAGAAATGTGTTATTTTTTACATCTAATTTTTAATAAGGAAAATGTATCTGTACTTTCAAAATCGATAGTTAGTGCCTCTAACCTACTACGTAAATGAAAATAGTTTTCAATATCAGTTTCTTTGAAGAGAACTGCAAGGAAATTAAAATTTAGAGTTACATAGAATTCCAAATACTCGAAATGTTTTGATAATATTTACATATTCCTATTAAATTCAAGGTAAATTGTATCATTTAATTGATTTCTTCATAATAAAGCTTAGGTTAATTTTGCGAAAACAAATCAGCTTTTGAATGTAAATCAGCACTTCTAACGAGAATCAATTGATTAATTACTCATACTAACGCCGCACTTGAAGCAACACGACGGCTATTGTCAAATGTTTAGTTTAGTTCAGTTTTTATTAACGTCGCATTAAAATCAACACAAGGGCTATTGGTAACGGACCTCGTAATTTTGAATCACGGTCAAGGTCAAGTGACGAGGACGACACCTGAGCTGGCACCCTCCTCTCCTAGCATCCACAGTACGAAAAAGGGAGGACTTTGGGCTCCGACAGATTTAACGTGCATCAGCCCCGGCTACACGGCGGGTCTTTAGCGGTCAGGGATCTAACCCACGACTGAACGAAAACTTCTCTATTGTCAAAGGACATTGTAATTTTTTAAACCTCAGCCAAGGGGCGAGGACAGCTCCTGCGACTTGGAACTTCTCTCTTCTAATTTCTATACCACACTAAGGGAGGACTTAAAGCTACGAATTATCATGCATAAGTCTGTGTCACACAATTGGTTTCTATTGGCATCAAGGCTCGAACAAACGACTCGACGAAAATCTCTGGCCCTGATTCCACGTTCATTATCTCTAGATTACCACAACAATTCTGTAACAAGAAAGATTTAGTTAAAGAATTTAATCATCTCATTAAGGTAATTGCAAAGGGTGTTCAAATAAAAAGGTATGAAACGACACTGCCTAAATAAAAGAAAATTTTATTCAAAGTATACACCAAAGGTCTGAAAAAAAAATGATCTGAAGAATTCCTTGTTCCTGGAATTCCTGTGGCCGTGACGAGACCTAGTTCTTCATAGCGTCCTTGAGTCCGTTGTCAAGTTAAAACGCTCCCCGTTCAGTTGTTCCTCCCTGTTTTATATGTTCAAATATGTTGCCTGGCCTAGTCTTAGGTTATCAACCAAACTCTCATAACCTGCACGAAATCGGGCGCTCCATTTTCTGAATTACTTGTTACCTGGCTTAACAACTTGGAATATCAGAAATCGGATAACCCCTCTGTGCTTCTGAACCGTCGAATTTTTAATAAGAAAACCATCATGTCCTCACACGCACTGCCGCATCAATTGGATGGCGCTCTTTATCATAGTCTCTGTTCTATCCTGCGCATGCGGCAGCCCGCTCTTGCTCTGATTCTCGATGGAGACTCCACTCACATCCGTATGTGTCTCGCTATGTTCTCCTCAAGCGGCATAGACAAATATGTTAGCGGTCAGTAAACCGTCAATGAAATTTTATTTGAATTATTCTAAATTTGCTTACTATTGCATAATTCATGGCTTAACGTGGCTTCAAAATTAGAAAAAAAAATTTTGTTCGTGTATTTTACATAAATATAAACAAAAATTAAAATTTTCCGCAAAACATGACAAATTAAATGAAATATATTGACATTTGGTAAATTCAATAATATAAAATATAACCATATCTAATGAATAAATTATTATTTTGACACACTGCGAAAAACGGGTATGCAAAATCGAGTAGAAAGTGCTCACTTTTGAATACTTCACATACTCAAAATGGCTCCGATCCCAACGTATTCAAATTTGAGATTCGCACATACTCATTTTTAGTAACAAGCACATACTCAGAATGGCAACTTCACGTACTCACTTTTGAATACGTCACATACTCAAAATAGTTCCTATCCCAACATACTCATATTTGAGTCTCGCACATACTCATTTTTGTACGTACTCAAAATGGAAACTTCACATACTCATTTTTGAATATAATTTTGGATCAATTATGAGTGTAGAATAGAAAAATGAGTGTCATGTATTTATTTGTGAATCTGTTACTGCATCAAATATGAGAATCAAACAATCCAGTGTATGTTTTGAATTTATTTTCCGATACTGTGTGTGTTGTTGTATCGAAAATGAATTTTAAACAGAAAAATATATATCAATTAAAATTTTCAGGGAAATAAATAAGCGCTCCTTTATTTGCAAGTATCATTTTCTTCATCTTATATATTATTTTACACTTTATGAAGTTTTTGTTACAAAACTTCCGATTCAAAATTCGGTTGAATCGAAGTTGGAGGGGGCCTGGCGAACTTTAACTTTCTTTTGGCGATAAATCGCTAATGTGGTTACCATGCAGGTTTGTTTATGGTAGCCCTATAAAATCTGTAAAAGGGGATTCGACGCCATCTTCTCTCGCTTCTCATTTGAAATACCCGCCTTGGTGTCATTCTGGTACTTCATTTGCCTTCCAGGCACGACGTCATCTTTTTTTCTCTCTTTCGGTGAATGAGTGACTGTGAGGTTTTATGGCGCAAGAGCCAATCTCTCTCTTTCGGAAGCTCCGAGTTTGAAACACCCGCTTTGGCGCCATCTCAAAAAAATCGCCAAGGGGATCCATCAAAGTTTGATTTTACCTGGAATGGATTTTACCTAAAAAAAAATGTAGCAAAATGGCTCAAAATTTTAATAACACTGCTTTTTGAATACTGTAATGTTATTCTATAAAATATAAGCTTCATATACAAATATTTACATGCATGAAAATAATTTTAATGCAAATTAAAGTAAGAAGTCACTAAGCTACGATTACGATGCAATATGAATACAGACAAAAAAACACCTGCAAAGCACAAATAACTACTCACAGAAAATCATTTTCAAATAATAAATCAGAAATCATGATCAATAATATTTCAACAACATTTTTATATCTTAAATAAAAGAATCTTTCTGTAGTGGTGAGTGAGTCACTGGGAAAAAAAATGTAAACAAACACAGACGCGAAAATGAGTATGCGTACTTACTCATTTTAATATTCCTGTATTCTACCGCGTGTAGCGTGGTAAATACGAAATATAGTTCAAAATATTAAAGCAAACCATATTTGTTTTTGAAACCCACTTTGTAAAATACGTAGTCAGTATATAAAAGGAACTTTTATAGTCCTTATATCTGTAATAATTTTTTGAGAATGCTGATTTCCCATTTTTTTTTGGTTTTGAATACTTGTAATGTTCACATTCGATAAAGGTATACGCTCAAATCTGATACAAACATACTCATTTCAAAATGAGTACGTCTAGGTATTCATTTTTGAGTATTTCTTTTTTCTCCGTGCATCATGGGCTCCTTTATGAAATTCATTAATAATTATCGCTTTATTGTAAATTAAAAAAATCTTGTACTCAAATATGAAATCACAAGAATAGTCTATTCTATGTATAGGTATTTGAAAAACATGTACTTCATAATATTTCAGGCTCACTTATGTGTAATGTTTTGTGATATTACGACATGCATGAGCTACAGTAGGACTATTCTTTCATACCGGTAACCACACGGATCAACTTGATTAGAAAGGAATTACCTACCGATGCAGTTATTAGGTGTTTGTACTCAGAGAGTAGTTAATTACGACTTGTGGGAAAACACTGACGTAAAATGAACTTCCACATCGTGACAATGGAAGGAATTGAAGCCTCGACTGATAAAATTCCTTTAGACTCTCTGCAAGGTGGATCTTAAGTGGGCTCAGAACTCATACCCAAGAATTAAAAATACAACGCTGGTTTTCGTTCAGTCGCGGGTTCGATCCTCCAAAGACCCGCCGTGTAGCCGGGGCTGATGCACGTTAAATCCATTCGGGGCCCAAAGTCCTCCCGTAGGTGTGGTGTGAATGTTAGGAGAGGGGGGTGCCAGCTCAGGTGTCTTCCTCGTCACTTGACCGTGGTTCAAAATTACGAGGTCCGTTGCCAATAGCCCTCGTGTTGCTTCTAGTGCGATGTTAATAAAAACTGAACTAAACTAAACTTCGATTTTATATTACAGATTTCCTCGGATCTCCTGTTACCCTTAAGAAATAGCTCTACTACTGTAGATTTTCTCTCAGTCGTTTTTCTTAACGTAGGCACGAGAATCATGATCCCGAAACTCTCTAGTGATCTTTTTCTTTCACATGGGTTTACTGTCTTTGATAATCAAGGTTGATACGTCCGCGAAACACCCTAACCATCTTACTATACTTCTGACCCTCCTTGACAAACATTTTTTTTTTCATTATTAAACGTCTAAATCACAGTTACATCTTGTTTGGCACATCATAGCCATATTTGGCTCCTATACCATCAAGTTTTTTTTTTATTATTAACGTCGCATTAGAAGCAACACTAGGGCTATTGGCGACGGACCTGGTAATATTGAACCACGGTCAAGTGACGTCTGTACCATCAGAAAGCACCACCTAACTTACTGTAGCTTTTCCATGTCCTGCACATCTCTACTCTTATAAGATAACACCAGCATAATCATTTACGTTAATCATAACACTACGAAAAAAAGCAGAATACTATAATGTAGAATATATATATATATATATATATAGTGTGCATAAATATTGCTATATTGAAGATTTAATACTTCACTAGACAAAAATAACTATTTTTAATGGGGTTGCTTTTACTCAAATTGTATGTCTGGGTCAAAACTTTAAAAGCTTTCTCATATTTTAAAGCGCTCAATTAAATCGAAATTCTTTATACACATTTGTTTTGGACGACGATACGACAATTTAAATATAATTTATTAAAATAAATTGAATAAAACTAATAATTTAATTAATTAAATTTTACACGAAGTTTCTCTCCAAGTCGCCAAATGGTGGTTAATCCAGAGCTTAATTGAATTAAAAAAAATTACGCGTTTTTATTTTTGATAAATTTACTAAACGTCATACAATAAAATAAGTCATGAAAACTAATTATTTAAAAAATTCCATTTAATTCAACGCTCCCTTTTGGTCTTAAGATTTAAAGCATAAAAAATTATGTTACGCAAATTGTGATGCTTGAAAGAAAACCCAAGGCCTAAAAACTAGTTATTTTACCGGTGTTATTTTGCTTCAAGAAATAAAATATTTAAAAAATACGATTTATTACCCATTCTTAAATTGCTTTAAAAACAATTGCTTACAAGGGTAATGTAGCTAATATATTGAATAAATATACCAGTACAAAAAAAAAACGTAAATTCTAAATCAAAAATTTTTTATTCAAGTATAAAAATATGACACAATATTGCTTTACATTATCATTACATTAAAAATACATCAATGTAAATAAAATATTGTATGTAACATTGCTTATAAAATATATAACAATTCAGGCGCGTAACACATAAGTATACATAAATAGCAAAATGAGATGTTGCAGATATTACAATAAATATAGAAATACCAATCTTCAAAATAGCACTGTATTTAAGTGATATTGATAATTGATTTCATTAATATAAGCAAGGAATTCTTGTTTTATGCGATAACAGTGAGCGATTATAGTATTTAGTGTATTAAGATGTGACTTAATTTGATTCACGAATTCAATCCACCATGTACTCTGCATACTTGGCTTACTTTCTTTGATTATGCGATACCGAAGTGAATTTGTTACATAATCAGCTTTTACTAAGTATCCATTTATAACAAATTGATAGTTCTTCATTGTCCATCTGAAAGCACCTATTTTATCAAAGATAATCCAGAGATCATTTACAGAAAAACCAGTAGAGAAAATACGAATCTTTATGGCCTCATATAAAATATTTGTCTTGTCTGATGCTAAAAATATCATCATATTCAACTGATCAGCGGAATTCCTGATAGAAACCATTTCGCTAGTGAATTCCATCATAATTTTCATCATATCATATTTTGTCTTATGCGAAGGAGAGGAAAAATAGGTACTGTTGTCAGAATAACTCATATCAATAAAAAAAATTGAACACTGTTTAATATAAAATAAGTTAACGTTCGTAAAGAATAAATTAAAAATGTGTACACAAGACATTGCTTTCGAATGCAACACTGAACAGAAACACTTATCATCTAGCATATAAAATAACCTAGTTAAATGCCAGTTGCAGTTACGTTAGTAATTATAATTTTTTTTGCAGTTAAATTTGAAATTTAATGATATGTTGGAATTTATGTTGGAATTTATTTAATGATATGTGATGGGTTTTCCTACTTTTGAAACTTAGGGAGTTAGTGAGTGAGTGAATGTAAGGTTTATTGGCGCAAGAGCCAGATATGGCTATGCTGCGCCAAACAAGTTTAAACTGTGGTCTAGACGTGAAGTTGAAAAAAAAGGTAAAAATGGTTGACAAGAAGGAGGGTCGAAAATAGAGAAGGATCACTAGGGTATCCCGGGAGTGCGTCACCCGTGTTTACCAAAGACAGTAAACCCCCATGGGTAAGAAAAAAAATCACTAGGGTACCTCGGGTTCGTGAAGCCCATACTTACCTGAAGAAGGCAAGTCCCTGAGATCCCCTGATATAATCCCCAGGGGCAGGGTGCCCGTCTATATCCCCAAACGCTGGGTACCCATTTTAGTCGCCTTTTACGACATGCATGAGCTACAGTGAGACTATTCTGTCATCCCCGGTCACCACACGGGTCTGAAACTTAGGGAGTTATAACACCTATATTTATTTCTTAGTTTTAAAGTCTAGTTCTAATTAATATTTTAGAAAATACTTCAGGCTCTCGGAAGCCAGCCATTTTCCTTTTGTGAGAGCGATATTAAATGTATAGAATTTCTAGTTTCCTTCTCAAACCCAAGCCAACTTTTAAATTTGAAGGCAATTAAATGGATACGTAGCTAGTGGTCATGGTCGAGGATTAAGGCAGAGTCGTTTTAGTCGAGTCGTAGGTTTGAGAGCTGATATTACTACAAACCACCGTAAAATAGGGCTGGTGCACGATAAATTTGGTCAAGGTCAAAAACCTTCACATGGCATGATGTGGTAGGTGCCAATTTTAACTGTCATCCTCGTCCAGGCTCAAAATTACGAAGTCCGTCATCAATAGCCCTTGTGTTGCTTCTCAGTACAACGCTAAGTGGCCGCGATAGCCGTGTGGTTATGGTCGCATTCTCGCGGCCGGCTGTTTTCTTTGAGTCCTGGAATCAAACCTCGGTTCCGAGAAAGACCCACTGTGTGTATGGATTTAGTTCAGTTTATTTCAGCTTCTTTAACGTCGCACTAGAAGCAACTCAAGAGCTATTGGCAACTGACCTCGTAATTTCGAACCACGGTCAGGTGAGAAGGACGAATCCTGAGCTGGTAACTCCCTCTCCTAACTTCCATACCACGACAACGGGGGGACTTTGGGTCCCTACAGATTTAGTGTGCATCAGCCCCGGCTCAATGGCGGGTCTTTGGTAGTCAAGGATCGAACCCGCGACTGAACGAAAATTGCCGGTCCCGAATCCGAAACCATGACCACTAGGCTACCACGGCGGCTTAATTTAATTTAAAAAAAATGTACGCGTATTTATTTTTTACAAATTTAAAAAAAATGTCATAAAATAAATTATGAAAACTAATTATTGAAAAATTCCATTTGATTTAATGTTCCGTTTTGCTCTTAAATTTTAAAGTATAACAAATTTATGTTACACAAACTGCGATGTTAAAAAGAAAACGCATGGTGAAAAAACTAGTTTTTTACCGGTGTTATTTTGCTTCAAGAAATAAAATATTTCCCAAATACGATTTACATACCTATTCATAAATTGGTTTAAAAACAATTGCTTAGAAAAATAATGAAACAGATATTGAATAAATATACCAGTACAAAAAAAAACGTAAATCTTAAATCTTTTTTATTCAAGTCTAAAAATATGACACAATATTGCTTTAAATTATCATTAAATTAAAAATACATCAATGTAAATAAAGTATTGTATGTAACATTGTTTATAAATTATATAACAATTCAGGCGCGTAACACAGAAGTATATATAAATAGCAAAATGAGATTGGGACATTTTGACAATAAATGCGACGCTGCAGATATTTTAGTAAATATAGAAATACCAATCATTAAAACGGCGCTAAATTTAAGTGGTATTTAGAATTGAGTTCATTAATATAAGCAAGGAATTCTTGTTTTATGCCAAAACAGCGAGCGATGATTGAATTTAGTATAATGTGATGCACTTTAATTTGATCCATGAATTCAATCCACCATGCACTCTGCATACTTGGCTGACTTTCTTTGAGTATGCTATCACGAAGTGTATTTGTTACAAAATCAGACTTTATTAGGTGATTATTTATACTAAATTGATATTTATTCATTGTCCTTATGAAAGTACCTATTTTATCAAAGATAATCCTGAGATCATTTACAGAAAAACCAGCAGAGAAAATATGATCCCTTATTGCATCATATAAAACATTTGTCTTGTCGGATGCTAAAAATATCATCATATTCAACTCATCAGCGGAATTTCTGATACAAACCGTTACACTTGACAATTCCGTCACAATTCTCATCATATCATATTTTGACTTATACAAAGGAGAAACAAAATTAATATTGGTATTGCTCTCAGAATCACTCATATCAATAAAAAAAAAATTACCACTAATTAATATAAAATAAGTTAACGTTCATAAAGAATAAATTAAAAATTTATACACAAGACATTGCTTTCGAATACGACACTGAACAGAAACACTTATCATCTAGCATATAAAATAACATTGTTAAATGCCAGTTGCAGTTACGTTAGTAATCATAATTTTTTTGCTGTTAAATTTGAAATATAATGATGCGATGGAATTGTTGTCACTTTAGAATTGTGATGAGTTTTCCTGCTTTTGAAACTTACGGAGTTATCACACCTGTATTTATTCTTTAGTTTTGATTTCCCGTTCTAGTTAATGTTTTAGAATAAAACTTCCCCTCCCGGAAGCTAGCCATTTCAATTTTGTGAAAGCAATATTAAATGTATAGAATTTGCACTTTCCTTCTCAAAAGTAAGCTAACATTTATATTTGAAAGCAATAAAGTGGCTGTGTAGCCAGTGCTCATGGTTGAGGGCTTAAGGCTGAAGGTTTCTGTTTGAGTTCTAGGTTTGGGTGCTGATACTAAAATCCTGCCGTAAGTTAGGGCTGGTACATGATAAATCTGGTCAAGACCAAAAGTTTCCACAAGGCATGGTGTGGGAGTTAGAAGAGGTAGATGCAAATTCAACTATCGCGTTCATCACTTGACCAAGGTTCAAAATTACGAGGTCCGTCGCTAATAGCCCTCGTGTTGCTTCTCAGTGTAACGTTAAGTGGCCGCGGCAGCCGAGTGGTTATGGTCAAGGACTCGCGGCCAGCGGTTTTCGTTCAGTCTTGGGCTCGAGCCTTGGTGCCACTAAAGACCCACTGTGTTGCCGGGGCTGATGCTTGCTAAATATGTTTTGGCCCATAGTCCTCCAGATGGTATATCTCGTAGCTGGACCGAGGTTCAAAAGTACGAGGTCCGTCGCCAATTGCCCTCTTGTTGCTTCCAGTGCAACGTTAATAAAACTAAACCAAAAAGTGCCAAGGTAATAAAATAAAGGGGAGTGGAATACAATATAGTAGTGCTTTGGAATCAACAAAAAAATATTAAAGCTGTTTGCGAAATTATATTTACCCTCTTATTCTTAAAAATATTTCTACCCCCATTTGATTGGGTTTTTTTTGTGAGTTATATGAAATTTAAAAACATTTTTAAGGACTTATGAATATTGGGGAGAAAATTTATTCAAACAGAAATCTTCATCGTTTCTTCCTGCTTCATGAGTGTAATATTAATCCTATGGAAGAATTTCCTCCCACTTAATATCTAGACTAGTTTTTTATTTAATTGAATGTAATTAACTTCATCCGAAACAGCATAAAATAATGAGGTTTTCATAGAAGTTTGTCTCCCAATTCTGTAATAGTTTATAACGCGATCAAGAAATTTGACTCCACCTATGTATAAATTATAGTTTTTTCTGTGAAAGGATGATTGTGATAAAAATGTAGTTCTTATCTTTCTTGGATCAACTTTTGCTTTTATCTATGGGGTGTTTTACATGGATTGTTGAACTAAACACACCGATTTGTTGTGTTTACACATCAACCGACACAAACACATCATTTTACGACACAAATGTTGCCATTGTTTCTGACTTTTACGTAAATTGATTCTCAGCCTAGCTGTTTTATTTCAATGTCAATTTTTGGAATTAACATTGGAAGGTATATTATTATTTCTCATTGTTCCTGTTCCTTGGCAATGATTTTTGTTGTTAAGAATCTCTAATAAAGGAACTGATGTGGATCATCTGTCTATATACAAATCACAGGTGGGGGGCCAGTTCTACGAAAGTCTCAAAACTACTTTTCATACAGTATCTAATTCCTTTATATTATTGTCAGCCGAATCATTAATTATTTTGTCCTCCAATCCTTGATATATTAAGAAATTTAAAGAAGATCATAGGAGCTGTAGCCACAAAAACTTCCAAGCCACAAGAATTTGGTTTCCCTATAATCAATTGCCTTACAGGTGCATGGCAGAAAAAAAGGAACAATTTGTTCATCTATTGCTACATTAGATGATATTTCTTTTAATAGACATCTTATTAGAACCATATATAGAAGGGGTAAAACTTTCACAGATTTAGCATGAGCTTTTTCTTCGACTTGTATTGTAATAAATAATCTCTCAATTTTAAATCATTTCTTATTAAGTAGAAGGATTTCGAGGCATATTGTCTGCAATTATGGGAACTCTTATATTTTCTGCCCAATACATTTGAATTTTAGGAAAACTTTAGTTTGACATAATTTTTGTGATTACAAATAACTGTTTCATTTCAGTTTCTGAAAGATATAGGTTATTTCCTGTATCCCTTAAATACTCAAAGTTCGTGAATTCAGGATCTCCATAGTATCTCCATCTGAAGTTTTGAAAGGAATTGCAGATTTTTTACCCCTCTTCACTCTAGCTTCAAATTCCCCTTCCTTAAACATAAAATTTAGATGCAGCATAATTGAAACTTCTATCACCTAATTAATAACTATTCATCGGAATCAAATGTTTTAATGAAAGCTGTTCGTCTTGAAAAACTAATAATTCCCTCAACAAATCTTTGGGAACTTCCGTGTGGAAGATAAATACCGATCGATCAAACACTAGCTCAGAAACTGAATCCGTAGTATGTGTTTACCAGAGTGTTTAAATAAATTACAAGTTTAAATTTAACTGATAGAAATAAGTTTTCAAAGCCAAGCTCTCAGCTATTAGATTAACGGTTTTATGGACCGTCCCTTATAAGTTCAAAGTTATTATTCATACCAACCGTTTATTATCCATATTGCTTCTGCTGTACACCAGAAATTATTACTACTATTAACGAAAAATTATTACTTTTTTCTGATTTTTATAACTTATTATATGTTTCTGCATAGGTTGAATATTATTACCCTTATTTTTAAATACATTTGCAAAACATGCTGTCACTGATGGTGAGAGCAAGATAGTCCCTTCTCGTCGGTCTCACATAATGCGGATTTTATAAATAATTTTGTTTCTGACTGAGAGTGCTGGTGGTCAACAAATAATACTAGCACTAGGTACTAAATCAATAAACAAAAATCAAATTAAAATGTCTCTTTCATTCCAAATTGCATCGAGTTTAGTTTAGTTTAGTTTTTATTAACGTCGCACTAGAAGCAACACGAGGGCTATTGGAGACGGACCCCATAATTTTGAACCACAATCAAGTGACGAGGACGATACCTGAGCTGGCACCCCCTCTCCTAACATCCACACCACTCCACCGGGAAGACTTTGGGCCCCGACAGATTTAACGTGCATCAGCCCCTGCTACACTGCGGGTCTTTAGTGGCCAAGGATCGCCCCCGCGACTGAACGAAAACGGTCGGTCGCGAATCCGAAGCCAAGACCACTAGGCTACCGCGGCCCATATCGAGTTTTGCGATTTTATATAATTGTTTATTAACATCGTGTTGTAAAACAATGCGAAGACTATTGCCGACAGGGTCTCAATTTCGAACATCGGTCAACTACTAACGAGGACGATTCCTGCACTGGTACTTCCCTCTCCAATCTTCCACACGCCACCAACTAGAGGACTTGGGACTTCAACAAATTTAACGACCATTAGTCCTCTCAACACGGCGGGTCTTTATTGGCATCAAGATTCGAACTCACATCTCGACGAAATTCTGTCCACGTGTCCGTGACCATGACCAATAAGCTACCGTGGCTACATTCAAGTTTATTAAGGACTTCGGAAACATATTGTTGCCCATCGTTAAATCGTTTTAGTTTGAAAAGCATTAATTTATGGGTTTTCAGCCTGTGTTGGAAACGCTAATATTTAAGCTTTATCTTGTCTTTTCACCAGAAGTGTTATTTAAATTGTCTTATTGTAGAAGTAAATCTTATTTGACTACGTGTGTGTGAAATCCATCTTAGCAATTCAAATTAACTGTATTCTTACGTCTTATAAATTTCTTGAACAAATTTACAATTGTTTTAATTTTTGATCAAATTTCTGAATATTTCTGTAATGACATACTTTAAATGCATTTATAATGTTCGAATGCATTGTATTTAGTTTACGTGTTGGTAGATCGTTTGTGTTGCGCTATTGTTTTTGTTATACGTTGCTTGCTATAAATCGTATTTCTGAAAATAATTAGACAGTTATTTTTTTTTTCATTCTTTTCTCCTACATTTACCACTTTATAAGCTTTTATTTTCCTCTTTATTTTGCAATCATGAAATTTCTTATGCTTTTTATTCTGACATGTACAATATGTCTTACACTTTTGCGTTAAATATGTCAATAAATGTTGTGCAAGGGAGTAATTGTTTAATGGAAGGTCGGTTTGTAGCACTAAGCCACTTGAAAGAGCTCGATGATCTTTAAGCCCATAGGGTGTATAACAATCTGAATTTGTATTTAAAGCTAGTATCGTGTATTCTTTACTCATAAAATTACTCGACCATTTTCTTTATTGCATAAATTTCAGAATAATGGAATTTTCCCAATTGCTTACAAATGTGTTCTCCGTTCATATGTGTATATTGTTTTTAATTTTAGAATTTGTGGACAGTTTTAGTACTGCGCCGTTTCTCCCATCATACATCGCCTTTCATACATATTGACAATAGGCTACCGTGGCAACCCATGCGTATTTTTCATTTAAGGCATATCGTCCTGGAAAATCGAACATTTAGTGTTTTTTTTTAGAATTAAAATTTATCAGTAAACCATTGCAAAATCCATATTCTTCCCTTTCGCTCAAAATCATAATAAAAATGTGGTTTGTATTTTATGATGCTAGAGCCAAATTTAAAAAAACAATATCGCCACTTTTGCAAGTTTTTTTAACTGATTTTTTTTATTTCTTTTAACGTTTTCTTTCCTTTTATTTCATCTGAAATCACAATTTATTAATTTTATGAAAATGCAATCAGCATAGTACTCATTTTAATAAAATATATACAAAAGAAAATTTTGCTTTATTTTTTAACTATTTATTTCAGACAATTCAACGCTATGACAAAGTTCCGACTTCTTTATTGAGCCACTGTATGTTACCCTTGTATGTAAAGCAATATATCAGCGCCACAAGAAAGTTGTATCCATTTGTAAGTTAAGAAAATAATTCAATATTCAAGCATTAAATAACATTTACTGCTCAATGCACTTCCCTTTGTACTAAAAATGATTTATAAATATTCCAACTAGGTACCTCATGAAATGAGAAAAAATTACTTAACCGTCATATGCACATCTATATTTTCTTGGTAAGAAAACGAACCTTTCATAGACTTGAAGTTATTTGAAAATGAAGCGAGTTAAATTGAATGGTGCTAGAGCCAGATGTAGCTATGATGCGCCAAATAAGATGTAACAGTGCTCTTGACATTTGAAAAAAAAAAAAAAAAAATGAGTGAGTGAGTGATAGAGAAGTTTACTGGCGCAAGAGCCAGATATGGCCATACTGCGCCAAACAAGGTAAATTTATGATCTAGATGTTAAAATAATGAAAATGGATTAGTCAAAAAGAAGGGTCAAGCGACAAAGAAAAGTTTATTGACGGGAGAGCCATATATGACAATGATGCGCCAAAAAATTTAACTGTGAGCTAGACGTGAAAAAAATGGAAGAAAAGACGAATTGGTTGACAAGAAGGAGGGTCGAAAATAGAAAAGGATCGCTAGGGTATCCCGGAGGCGTGTCCCCCGTATTTACCAAAGACAGTAAACCCCATGGAAAAGAAAAAGATCACTAGGGTGAAAAAAAGAAGGAAAAAAAAAATGATAAAAAGATTGACAAGAAGGGCCGGAAAAAAAAGTAGGATTACTAGGTCATCTCTGGGTCTAACCACTTGTGTTTACATAAGAAAGTCAACCTATGGGAGAGAGAAAGATAAATACGTTGTCTTGATTAAGAGATTCCCGTACCTATCTAAAGCCCCTGAGGAACCCTAAGATAATCCCCAGGAGCAGGTTGTCCTAGTATATCCTCAGACACTGGATACTCCTTTTAGTCAACTCTTATGACATGCATGAGCTACAGTGGACTATTTTTTCACACCTGGTAACCCCACGGGTGAATTTTTGATGAAAAATAGTTTTAGTTTTAGTTTTTATTAACGTCGCACTAGAAGCAACACGAGGGCTATTGGCGACGGACCTCGTAATTTTGAACCACGGTCAAGTGACGAGGACGACACCTGAGCTGGTACCCCCTCTCCTAACATCCACACCACACCACACCAACGGGATGACTTTGGTCGCCGACAGATTTAACGTGCATCAGCCCCGGCTACACGTCGGGTCTTTGGCGGCCAAGGATCGAACCCGCGGCTCAACGAAAACCGTCGGGTACGAATCCGAAGATATGACCACTAGGCTACCGCGGCCCCTTGATGAAAAATAGATTACCTACGTAAATATAATACAGAAAATTGCGTGATATGATAACGGACAACCTGCCTTTCCACTTCTAAGCCGAGCTCAAGCTTGAATAATAGGATGATGAATAAGCTGTGAATGTGGTCGGAGGTTCAAGAACCAATACATTTCGAGTTTTCCAAATTTAGCGGTTTAGTTTAGTTTAGTTTTCATTTACGTCGTACTAGAAGCAACACGAGGGCTATTAGCGACGGTCCTTGTAATTCTGAACCACGGTCAAGTGACGAGGACTACACCTGAGATGGTACCTCCCTCTCTTACCTTCCACACCACGCCAATGGGAAGACTTTGGGCCCCGACAGATTTAACGTGCATCAGCCTTGGCTACACGGTGGTCTTTAGCTGCTAAGGATCAAAAACGTGACTGCATGAAATCCGTCGGTTACGAATCCGAAGCCATGACCACTAGGCTACCACGACTACTCCAAATTTAGCGGAAAGCAAAATTAGGAGATAAACTGTCAGCAAATTGATGTTAAAAATAAATTATTCGCAGAAAAAAGACTAACGCTGCGTAAGAATAAATACATAATACTGTATGATGATAATGACAGACAACTTGTTGCTTTGGCAACTCTTCAGCAAATCTCAGGACTACACCAGGAAATTTTGTTCCATCCACTATACTTTCTAGCCTTAGCACCCACCGATTAACAACTTATTTTTCGTTGTAAAAGTTTTTGATTTATTGCTTCATTGTGTGGGTGTCTATCGTCTTATTAACGTCGTACTTAAAGCAACACAAGGGCTATTGACAAAAGTTTTCGGAGAAAAACAATTCAAAAAGTCAGCAGTTGTGAACCAAGCACTATTCGAGATCCTCCCCTGTAAAAATAATGCATTTTTAAAAAGTGGGCCATAAGTAACGGCAAAAATTGTATTGTACAATAAATCTTAAATTTAGAAAAAGAATGTATTATTTTCATTCACTTCACAATCGGTTAGAAATTTCGATTGACTTAGTAATTGACTTTCAATTGCAATAATTGATACCTCTTCAACGACTTTTCCATAAGTAGTTAAATATCGTATATTATTTGATACCCTGCTGTATGTGGATTTCATACGCTATAAAATTAACCATATTTAAGGTTCCCATCTATCCACCATTTTAACATCGTGCACATAATGTTAATCCTATGGAGTGAGTGAGTGAATGTAAAGTTTATTGGCGCAAGAGGCAGATATGGCCATGCTGCGCCAAACAAGATTAAACTGTGGTCTAGACGTGAAGTTGAAAAAAAGATAAGTGATTGACAAGAATTGGGTTCGAAAATAGAGAAGGATCTCTAGGGTATCCTGGGAGTGTGTCACCCGTGTTTACCCAAGACAGTAAACCCCATGGAAAAGAAAAAGATCACTAAGGTGCCACACGGTCATGATGCCCGTACTTACCTGAAGAAGGCAAGTCCCTGAGGTCCCCTGATATAATCCCCAGGGGCAGGGTACACATTTTAGTCGCCTTTTACGACATGCACGAGCTACAGTGAGACTATTCTGTCATTATCGGTCACCACACGGGTCGTTAATCGTATGAAATTTCGACTTTAATCTCACATTTTTACTATTTGGTCTGCTCTAATACGATAAAGTGCATCTGAAAAGGAAAAAAAAAAATAATGCTTCTACTGAATTACTTCTTACGTCCCATTATTACAGTACATTTCTCCCTATTTTAATTATTCACTTGCGAATTTTTCCATTCTTTAAAAAATATTCTTTTAAAAAATAGGATGAAAAAGTAATTCTGAAGAAGCCTTCATTATTTTTTGTTCCTTCAATGCACTTTATTGCATTCAAATAGATCAAGTTGTAAATATGTAAGAATTAACGTAGAAATTACATACGATTAACATTACGTCCTTGAAATCAAAAGGATGGAGAGACGGGGTCCTTTGAATAGAGCTTTAAATAAAAAGCTGAATTATGAGTTTGTAAAAGTGTCGCAGCAAATGTATTAAAAACAAGTGAACCGAGAATAATGCTTTATATGATAAATTAAATTAAATATTTTTAAAACTTAAATTTAATTTTTTAAATAAAGTATACGCAAACCAAATAAAATATAACAGTCATATTTATTAGAACAGATGTGTAATTCCGCAACACCACTTATTACATGAAACAATATAAAATGTGTCGATTTTAAAAATATATAACTGGATAAAAAAAACTTCTTATAAATATACGATATTTCACGAACAAAGTATTTTCATTAGAAGTGCATCGTTTCCAGGTTAATTAATATTCCTCTCAGATCTTACATGTTTCTAATTCTTTCTTTAAGACTGCAGAATAATGTATGAAATTGCTCAATTTCAATGCACAAGTTCTGGGTGCACTTTTTCATTATAATCATGGAATCACAGTCCATCTTCGAGTTTAAGAGATTTGAGATATGGATTATTTCTGAACTTATTGTTCGAAATTCTTGACGATATTGTTGAATCTCTGACTTCATATTCTGAATTTTTCCAATTACATTTAAAATCCTGTGAACAACTACAAATCGACGCAGTCTTTTCGGAGATCCTGGTTGAGGCATGAATGAGTATCGGAGTATCGGACTTATAACATGAAATTTATTCAGGATTATTATTTCACATTTCGTAAACAGCGTTTCAAAAAGACTTTTCAATATCTCTAACTGATTAAGCAAATTGTCAATCATTTCCGTCATCCTTAATTCTTCTCGGGAGAAATCCATCGAATTCATGCTATTTTCCGTCTTTTGTTACAGCACAATTTTTCAGAACTTTTCGAAAGCTTAATATTAACAGTTAGCAATTCAAATAGTGTACTCTGGTATCATTATCATATATAAAGGTGACGACACATTAGCTATTAGTTCAATCGCATACGTCACGGATTTTGATATTCGGTACCGTGTGACAACCAATCTCAAAGATAAAAAAAAATCTGCACATAAAAATTTAATCAAATAGGAATTGGAATCAACACCTCGACATGGACATCGTAGCTCTTCTAAAAATCCAAAATTTGAAACCAGAATTTTCAGAGTTTCTAAATTGATTAACACGTGGAGAAGACGACTTCTGAACGGGTACCTACGTCACCAAAGTTCCTGAACAAACTACATGAGTACTCTGACCATCGAGATTTAACGTACTACAATCCGTTACTCGACGAGTCTGGACGGAGTGTGAGTGAGTGATAATGAAGTTTATTGGCGCAAGAGCCAGATGTAACCCTACTGCACCAAACAAGGTAAATCTGTGATCTAGACGTTAAAACTATGAAAATAGATTAGTCGACAAAAAGTGTCAAGTGAGAAGGTAAAGTTTATTGCCGCAAGTCCAGATATGGCTATGTTGCGCCAAAAATGATTTAACTGACGTCTAGACGTGAAAAAAAAAATGGAAGAAAATACACAAATTGGTTAACAAGAAGGATGGTCGAAAATAGAGGAGGATTGCTAGGGTATCCCGGGGATGCGTCACCCATGTTTACCAAAGACACTAAACATCATAGGAAATTAAAAGATCACTAGGGGGTCTCGGGTCAGCATGCGCATTCTTACCTTTAGAAGGCAAGTCCCTGAGGTCCCCTGATATAATCCCCAGGGGCAGTGTGCCCGGCTATACCCCCAGACGCTGGGTACCCATTTTAGTCACATCTTACGACATGCATGAGCTACAGTGGGAATATTCTGTCATTCCCGGTCACCACACAGGTAGAGTCTGCACAGAAATCTGAAATGACTATCGAAAATAAACTGCTTCTCTTACCTCTGTTACACGTCCAGTTATCTCTTATGCTACCCCAGTGTGGGGGTATGCATGTTAATCCAACATTAAAATTTTGGAAAGACTTCAAAATTCAATTCTCAAAATGACTGTAAAAGCTGAATGGCTTACGCAAAATGATGAAATTCTTAAAACCATTAAAATAACCGCCATTCGTAAACACATTCAAAATTTATCAGTAAACTTCTTCAATTCCTTACCCAATATTCAAAACAAAAATATTAAAAATCTTTAGCCATATCAACCAAATAATTCTATTAAACGACCCCGCACTACCCTCCTCAACTCCTAAGAACCATAATAATTTCTTCTAAACTGTAATATTTTTTAATTAAATACATTCCCAAAATCATACTTAAAATTCTTTTTCATCAAAATGTTTCTTCAAAACTCGTGGCCGCGGTAGCCCAGTGGTCATAGCTTCGGATTCGTGGCCAACGGTTTTCGTTCAGTCGTGGGTTCGATCTTCCGCTAAAAACCCGCCGTGTAGCCGGGGCTGATGCACATTAAACCTGTCGGGGCCCAAAGTCCTCCCGAGGGTGTGGTGTGGATGTTAGGAGAGGAGGGTGTAGCTCAGGTGTCGTCCTCGTCACTTGACCGTGGTTCAAAATTACGAGGTCCGTCGCCAATAGCCTTCGTGTTGCTTCTAGTGTTACATCAATATAGACTGAATTAAACAAACAAAAAACTAAAATTTCTACAAACCCCCCACTCTGGACTAGTTCTACCTAAACTATGTATAATTTTTAAACACTTTGTTAGAGCAACAAATAGAACCCTTTGCTACCTTTCAATCGAAAATTTTCACCTCAAACTCTCATCATCCTCCATCCTCGCATAGCATCAAGATCCGACACCCCTCCACTACTCCATAAGATCACTCACCCACCTTTCCTTGTACAGACTCACAATAATCCTCCTTACTGCTTCGCCATTGAATTAACCCTTCTCTCCTCCTCATCCCGCAAGTCTTAGACCTCCAAATGCAGCTGTAAAATCATGTTTTTAAATTAAATTGAAATATGATGTGTCTTCGCAGCTGTACTGATTCGGTCATAAGGGAGAGCAAAGGGTGGGAGTCCGTTTAGTTTAATTTAGTTAAATGTTTATTAACGTCACACGAGAAGCATCACGAGGGCTACCTGTCACCGACCTCGTAATTTTGAGCATCGGTCAAGTGACGAGGACGACACCTGAGCTGGCTCCCCTTCTGCTAACTTCCACACCACTGAGAGGACTTTGAGCCCCGACTGCTTTGGGCACCCATTGAATTTTCCAATAAAATACTCGATAAGTACTTGAAGGCATCAGGAACTCGTATTTACGACTCGACGATTTGGAGTGGGAAAGATTAGTTTTATTAAAGTAGCAGTGGAAGCAACACGAGGGATATTGGTAACGGGTTTCGTAATTTTGGTCCTCTGTTGAGTGACGAGGACGACAGTTGAGCTTGGAATACCTCTCTTAATTTCCACACCAAGTCAACGCTAGGACTTTGAGCCTTGATTGATTTAACGTGCAGTAGCTCCTGCTACAAAGCGGGTCTTTATTGGCTCAACGAAAACCACCGGACACGAGTCCATGACCACTAAGCTACCGCGGCTTGCAACTCGACGAAAAGAAAACTGGTGGGAAATTTGTAAAGACTACTAGGCTAAAGTGGACACTAATTCCAGGATAGGTTATTCTACAATTAATCTATGTCAATCAGCTGTAGAGTCACGATAATTACATTTGCACATTAAACTTCAATATATATATGCATTAAATAAATGAGTAAAAGAGAGAAATTATACTTTCATAAATATCCGCATAGCAAGACTAGGTTTTCTGAAGCATTAAAATTTTAATTACCAAAGACAGTAAACCCCATGCGAAAGACTCATATCACTAAGGGTGTTTCGAGGTGATGATGCCCGTAACTATCTAAAGAAGAGAAGCCACTAAGGTGCCCAAACCTGGAGGACCAAGCAACTGATATATCCCAACAAGTAGGGTGCCCGGCTATATTCGCAGACACTACGTACCCTATTTAGTCACCTCTTATGACACGCATGAGTGAAAGTGGGACTATTCAAAACTCGTCACCACACGGGTGACCAATGGCAGTAAGCTCCATAGGAAAGAAAAAGATGATTAAACCATTATGAGTCATGGTGCCCATGATGGTGATGTTAAAGTTTAATGGCGCAATTGCCTGATGTTTTCGTGCAGCTCCAAACAAGGTGTAACTGTGATCTAGGCGTTTCAATGAGAGTGAGAGCTGTTGAAACGGCGCGAAAGCCAGACGTGGCTATGCTGCGCCACACAAATTTAGTGAGGCCGTGTATTGCTAGTACAAAATAAAGTTGTTTCTAGACATGTAAAAGTTTTAGACAAAAAAAATTAACTGGAAAAAATTGTTGAAAATAGAGAAGGATCATTAGGATATCCCGGGAGAATCTTATCTATGTTTCCCAAGATTGTACACCCCAGTGGCAAGGTGTCCATATACGAGGTGTGGCTATTAAATAAGGAGATTATTTCACCTATATAAATGTACTCATACAGCAAATGCCAGTGACTGATATATGTTAAGCGTGAAGCTTTCTCTTCAGAATGCAGTGATTCTCGATTCAGTATATAAATCCAAGGCTTCATTCGTATTACAGTTACTTATTTTGTGTAGCCAAAAAAATGGTAAGTATAACAATAGAACAACGAATTTTGTGAAATTACTCTTGATACTCGGAAAAACCATTACTGAAATTTATAATTCATAGAAAAAAGTGTGAGGTAATGAATGTTTACCACATGCACGTTTTTGAGTGGTTTAAGCGTTTTCAAGTTGAACGAAAGACGTTTCAGATTATTCACGTTTAGGTCACCCTTTCTCGTCAATAACGAATGACAATGCAGATAAAATGTGTAATCTGATTCGATCTGACCATCTATAAAGTATTCGTAAAATTGATAAAACAGTAGAAATTGACAAAAAATCCTTAAAGTATGTTTAAAACAACAATTTTAACATTTAAATTTGTGTGTCAAAATGTGCTTAAATAGATCACGTTTGAACATCTAGAAGCTTACAAAAATGTTTATACAGTGAAAATGCCCTTGAAATGACCCAAACTTAATAGAAATAATACCGTGAGAAGAATTGTGGTGCTTTACTTATAATTCTGAAACGTGTTACCAATCCGTGCACTGGAAGATCCGATCTTCATCGAGAGCTAAAAAAGCTGGATTGAGCAAATGCAAATCAAAATGATGATTGTTTTTTTTTCAATATTCATGGGATTGTGTACCTTTACAGGGTTTCTGAAGGTCAAACAATCAATATAACTATCTTCACGTTCTTGCTAAACTCCGTGGAAGAATCAAGAAGCAAACTACCTAAATTGTTTAAGAACAAACCGTGGGTTACCAACCAAGGATATGTGCCGGTTCATTCTGTTTTGTCTGTCAAGATATTTCTAGTTAAGTACAGCATTCCAGTGTTGGATAATCTGCCTTGTTCTCAAGCTCATACGCCATGCTACTTTTGTTTCCTAAGGTGAAATCCACTTTAAAAGAAAATAAGATTTAAGGTCATTGAAGTTGTGAAAGGAAAAGAGTCTAAGTTTAGTTTAGTTTTTTTTATTAAAATCGCACTAGAACCAACAAGAGGGCTATTGGCGTTGGACCTCGTAATTTTGAGCCACTGTCAAGTAACGAGGATGACACCTGAGCTCGCACACCCCTCTTCTAACATCCACACAACGCAAACGTGAGGACTTTGGGCCCTGACAGATTTAACGGGCATCAGCCTCGGCTACACGGCGGGTCTTTGGCGGCCAAGGATCGAACCCACGACTGAACGAAAACCGCCGGTCACGAACCGAAACCATGACCATGAAACCATGGCTACCGTGGCCGCAAGGAAAAGTGTCACGTGTTCTGAGGAAGAGGATAGAAGACTTCTAGCACTGTTTCATTCAATGGATGATTGGCATGAAGCATTGTAAGGATGGAGGAGAATTGTATATTGAAAGTGATAGTAAGTAAATATGTATGACATCAAAATAAAAAAAAATTACATATCCAGTCTCGTTATTTAATAACCACAATTTACTTTCTCCCAGCCACTATTTTAGTCGTCTCTCACATTATGCATGAACAACATCCGAACTAATCTTTCATTAACCGTCACCAGACGAGTTTCATGAACCCGTAATTACCAAAAGAAGACACATCCCTGAGGTCCCCTACATAAAAATCAGTCACCTTATATAATTACCATAGGCAAGGTGCCCGGCCGTATCCCCATACATTGGTTGCCAATTTTAGTGTAGCCCATTTAAAATGAAAAATTGAGGAGAGACTTGGTACACAATATTTTTAAGTCAACAAACGTGTACACCTCTTATTAGAAGGGTCAAATGATAGTTTAGCTTAGTTTTTATTATTAACGTCGCACTAGAAGCAACATGAGGGATATTAGCGACGAATCTCGCAATTTTGAACCACGATCAAATGACGAGGACGACACCTTAGCTGGCACTCCCTTCCCCTAACATCCACACCACGAAAACGGGAGGACTTTGGGCCATAACAGATTTAACGTGCATCAGCCCCTTTTACACGGCGGGTCTTTGGCGACCAAGGAAAGAACCCGCGACTGAACGAAAACAGCCAGACCACGAATCCGAAACCATGACCACTAGTTTACCGCGGCTACAGGATCAAATAATATACGGTGCTATGTTCAATACAGGAATTTTGAGTACACTGTTTTTGTTCACATTTCAGACTTCTTTACTTAATGTAAATATGATTTTCTTGCTTCACAATTTTGTTCAAAACAATTATTATTTTCTGTAAGTACGTTTAATTTAATTTTTATCGCTTACCTGTTCTTGTCCCAATTAGTCTAGCTTCATAAGGTTTTACTGTATCTACAAAAACTATAAATGCCGAATTATGACCACAATCTATACATTTATACAATAGATTCAATGAATCTTATTCGAAATTACGAATACAAACCAAAAATATTAATAATATCATTTAATTTTAATTTCGTGAGTAAAGAATTCGTATCCTTCGTTTATAATTACAAAAAATTGCAAGGACCAGTCATCTGAAAAATTACTTGGGTTTCATTAAATTTATAATTATGTATTTTAAAGCCAGTTGAAAAGAAATGCGCAACAATATAAATTGGATAAAACCTTTTAATGCTACAACAACTACAAAATTCCCAAATTCTATTATAACAATATTAAAAATATAGAGTTATAATGGATATTCTTAAAGAAACACATAACAAGCTAAAAGAATATTGCTTCATATTTTCCTTTGCTGAAGCTGAATGGATTGGCTTGAATACAGTAGTTCAGTTGAGTCTGTTAGGTCATACAATTCGTCAATAACAATATGTATATGAGTAGTACTCCAAGTTTTATTGATTTTTAAGGCATTTAAAATTTTTGAAAAATACAGGGAAATTGAAATATAAAACTTTTTTAAGAATGAACTTCGCTTAAAAATGATTATTCTACGGATTTCGTCTTTTATAATATTTATTAAAAACTATTTCTGAAAAAATTAAACATTTTTCAGTCCTTACTAACGTAGAGCTCAGAAATTTTATAAAGTTATTCATTGCTTCCGTAGCGCTCATTTTAAGTGTTTGTAAGCTTGAAAAATCGTTTTCCTTCTCAGAATCGAGTTTATCAAGAGATTTATAAAAATCTAGCAACACTGAACGTGAAAGTGTTTGACAATCACATGCATAACTAAAATAATATTCAACATCCTCGCCATAATTCTCTAAAGTTCTAATAATTTTCTTAAATTCTAAAATGCGTGTTAATCGCCGTAGTCTACCTATTGTACCGGTCAGAGATTTGACAAGAAGAATTTCTATCAATTTTAGGTTTGTAATTAAGTCTCTCATTTCCTTCCAATATGTTTCCAGTTTCCCGAAGTCTTCATGGAAATCTTGAATCCATTTCCGATAAGCTAATTCTTGAATCAATTTATCATTTTGCATTGTAAATTAAAAAATGCAGTATTTTACGGACAAGTTATTTTTCTATAACCACAAGTTTCCGTATGATTATGTGTCATCGTAAAAGAGCTTCAGTTTATATTTTGGTGAAATATTACTTCAGAGCATGACAATTTGGCAATAAAATTGAAAAATAGTGGGTGAACCAAGCTAGTTAATAATTTAATATTACGCATCCAATCAATTTTCCAGAGATTATTGTTTTAATTTCATTCAGTACTGTATGTTATTTAATGCGTATTTCGTATTTTCATCAGGGAGTGAGTAACAATATTTTTAAGGCAACATATGTGGTCATGCAGTGATAAATGAAATAAAACTATATTTTAGACGTTTGAAAATATTGAAAAAAAAATCACAAGAAGAGTGTAAAATAGAAAGTTGGTTTATTAACGTCTATTGTATCACAACACGGGCACATTGTGCGATGGAACGAATTTGAATCGAGTCAAGTGACGGGATAACACATGAACAGCAAATTCCTCTATACTCCACTCTCGAATCTGAACACTTGGAGTCTTGTGGTTTAACGTTTATAAGACCGTAACAGTTACTTGTGGTATAAAAATGATCTCCGAGATCGACGAAAGACGTCATTTGCACTAATCCGCGATCGAATCTCAATAGGTTAACACGGCTCAAATAGCTAGAAGATCTCATAGGGTAAATCAAGAAGAGGATGCTAGTTTATTTCTTTGAGTTTAATATTTTAACCATCTCTAGAAGACAACACGAGGGCTGTGGCAAGGACGCTCGTAATTTGAACACGTTAGTGACGAGGACGAAACCTGAGCGCTACCCCTCTCCCTACATCCATACGACAACAGGAGGACTTGGGCTCCAGCAAGATTTAATGTATCAGCTCCGTCTGGGTTCAGGTCTTGCGACCAGGATCGATCCGCAGTGACAGGCAGGCCCTAGATCGCGAAATCCTTGACCACTAGGTCACCTGCCAAGCGGCTCAAGGATCGATCACTTGGTGCTATGTTAAGTTTAGTGAGGCTGCCACTTTTTAGTCACATTGGCAAAGTCATTCACTCCACTGTATATGATTTTCCTGACCCCATTTGTTGTTCAAACAATATTATTTTCTATAAGTACGTTTATTTAATCTATTTTGTCCTACAGCAATGTTCTGGTCAGATTAATCTGCTTTGGGTTTTACTGTATCTACAAACTGAAATGCGCAATTGAGACCACAATCTATAATTTATAATGTCTGCAGGTCTTTATCAGATTGAGTTACAAACCAGAATTTCTAATTATATCATTTGTTTAAGTGAGCAATTCATCCTTCGTTTATATTCACAAAATAGAAGGACCAGTCATTTGCTAAATTCCTTGGGTTTCATTAGGGTATAATTGTATATTTTAAAGCAGTTGAAAAGGCTGAATGCACGAATTTAGAGATCAACCAGGATATAGCTCTGTAGCATCAGGGTGAGGATCCCAAGTTCCTCCTAACGGGATACCATTCATATCAAACATGCGGGTTGGCAAAGACAACCGCAAAAACCAAAACCAAAAATGAAACAAACATACAAAGAAATAAAAAGTACAAAAGTAAAAGGATCTAACATGGATTCGAGACAGTTTAAACAAAAACGAATGCAGACAATTAGAAATAAAACAAACTATTATTGGCTGTGTTCTAGACGGAAAGGAGAAGAGTTACGACAAGCAGGAGGGACGAAAATAGAGAGGGATCGCTAGGGTAACCCAGGGGGCGTCACCCGTGTTTACAAAAGACAGACCTCATCATTTTATACATTATTCAAGTGACGAGGACGACACCTGAGCTGGAAACTCTCTCCAAACTCCCATACTGCACCAACAGGAGAGCAGGTCTTCAATGTCATCAAGGCTTGAACTCACGATTCGACGAAAGACGTCAACCGCAACAGACTAATACATTGAACCTATATATTATCATGTTTAAATATGTAAGTGTGGATAGTGGAGGGCCAGCGCAGGTGTCATTCTCGTCCTAGGTTCGAAATTACGAAATCCATCACCAATAGCCCTCTCTCGTTTTGCTTTTCAGTGTTTTGTAAATAAACAAAAACAATATCTTACTCATTATAACAAGAGGGGTATTGACGGTGAATCTCATAATTCTGAATCTTCGTCAAGTAAGGAGGATGGTATCTAAGCTGGTATATCCTTCTTCAATGTTCGTAGCGATGAAGCAATGCTTCAAACTAACTGTGTTTAATCAATCGATACAATACTCTCATGAGTAATGGTGATGTGGTGGCACAGGCACAAGATCCAAATATATCCATGTTGCACCAAACAAGGTGTAACTGATCTAGATATTTAAATGAGTGAGTGATATCAATGTAATTGGCTCAAACGCCAAATATAGCCATGCTATGCCGAACAAAGTGAATGAGATAACATTAGTAATGTATAACCTTTTGATTTAGACGCGAGAAAAAAAATATTTGACAATTGTCAATGTACAGAAGATTTGCTAAGATATCCCAAGGTTTTGTCAACCATTTTTATCGAAAACAATAAGCGTCATGGGAAAGAAAAAGATGACTCGTGCTATGATGCCCTTATCAACATAAAAATCCAAGCTCTGACGTCAAAATTCTCATAAATATAAAACTTTTGAAGTGGAAAGTTATTCACTTATGTTTAATTTTTGTGCCGAATCACATGACAAAAATGTCAGTCAAATTTTTTCTTTGCGAGTTTAACTGTTTTAACTTTTACATGGGCGTACTGCGGATTTTACTATTTCCATAGTCACAAATAACTGGAACTGGTTCAATTATTGACCAATATAGTTAATGTTTCTGTTGGTGATCGCATTGAACACATGTAATTTTATAAGCATCGACGTAATAATTAAAATTTAATTTGGCACAAAACATTATAATTTCTATAGTTTTCTGATTTTACCTTTTCATTTTGAGATACTTTTTGTTCGTAAAGTGCGAATGAATGTAAATTTTATTGCGGCAAGAGCTAGATGAGGCTATGCTGAGCCAAAAAAGATATAACTGTGGTCTGGACATGAAAAAAAAAATGGTTGACAAAATGGAAGGTCCAAAATAGAAAAGGATGGCTGAGGTTACACAGAGGTGCGTCCCCCACGTTTTCCAAAGAGAGTAAACCCTATTGGTAAGAAAAACATCGCAAAGGAAGCCTCGTGGTCATGATGCCCGTACCAACACAAAGAAGATATGTACCTGAAGACCCCTGATAAAATCCCCAAGGGCAGGATGCCCGGCTATACCCCCAGACGCTGGGTAACCATTTTAGTCGCATCTTACGTAATGTATGAGCTACATTGGGACTATTCTGTCATACCCGTTCACCAAACGGGCCGTTTTTGTGTGCCAATGTGAATTATAAAACAGGATTATCCAAAGAAATTTGATAGAAAATTTTCTACAATAACTTGTAAACACATCTATTTAAAATTTTTAATTTGTATTTTTAATTAAAAAAAACTTGAAATAAAAAACTTACAAAGTAAGGCTTATTGCTTAGATAAATGCAAAAATCATTTCAGGTATAATAATGTTGAACGTTTCATTTCAAGTTTATTGGTTGTTAATTTATAAGAAGGAAATTCGCATTTACTCGCATTCATTCTGTCCTTGATTTAAAGATAACATTAAATATGATAGAAAATGTTAAAAATTATCATAATTTAATGTATATGAATGTTAAATAAAAAAAAACAAATTTTTAAAGGGAAATATTGTGTGCGCCTAAGAGAGGAAGCAGAGTGAACTAAAGAATAGTGCAAGAATTACAGATACGTGAGAAATGATATGATGATGACGTTCGAAACAAAAGTTAAACAAAAAAAAAAAAAAAACGTTATGATGAAGAAAACAACAAATTCAAATGTAAATAAATAAGAATGTAAAGATTAAGGGAATATTATTTGAAGAAAATTATTAATTA
>BMAW01078075.1:0-23148 GCA_019974015.1 Nephila pilipes | reverse complement strand
TTAGTATTGCTGGACAAGTTACGTAACTATTGCTCTGTTTGCATTCAAACTTGCTATGTAGTAGGAGGGGAGGGAGTTTAGCGTAAGACTGAAGTAATAGACCAGATGTCCAACTGCAGATACTGGGAATGATTTTGATAGTTAGAGCAGTTAGGCAAAATTATTTGAGAAAGGAATTTTACCAATGGAATTTGATGCAGTTAAAATATTTGGCTTCAGAAATACAAAGATGATTCTTTTAAGTCATTTTTCATATCACTGGAAAAGAAAAAGTTATACCTGAGAATCATGATGAAGAGGTGTAAGTTTAGAGTGTGGTTTGATTACCATTTTTCGTTTTCTCTTCTTCCAATAATTGCGTTTAGGAGGGCTTAAAATTCATTTGATTTTGGAGACAGCCGGAGTAGTTTTCATTATGTTATTACCATAGTTGCAATTTATGTGGGGTATCCGGGGATTTATTATAAAAAATCTAATGTCGTGGTTTTCACCACACCTTACGCATTAAAATTCCCTTGTACAGAATCTGAAGTGATGGAAATTATCGTGATTAATGTACAGCACTTGGCACATTTAGAAAGATGTAAAGACACATAATTATAAGTATACTCTTTCTACATAATGTATATTTTTGATCCTTGTACCTTTGTTTGAAATGTTTCTACTAAATTAAATAATTATTGAAGTATGTAGGTTCATATCTTGATTTCCATAAAATTAATGAATAATGAAATAAAGGTTTGTTTTATTAAGAATTAATCTAATATTTTTTAATTTCATTTTTGTATGAAATCCAAATTAAAGTATCATGAGAGGAATTTAAACTTGTACCATTCAGACTGAGAATAGAAACCAATAGTATACAAATTACTTTTTAAAATGAAGATAAAATAGAATACGGATGTGTACATTTATTAGGAGCTGAGTCTGCTACAGGTACTATTCTCAGATGCGGTGACCCGGCACACTGTAAGGAGAGAAGCTTTTCCATTTGAGTGCCGAATATAGTGATTATGTATAACAAATACATAACAGGAGCTATCATCTTCATCAGAGTTTCTTTTTTTTTGATTCAGCGGAAAATATATATAGCTGAGCAAAATTTGTTACTCAAATGTCTCATCAAAATGTGAGTGCTACTCAAACTGATTATTTAGGAAGAGAAAAAGTATGACAATGAATTTGCAGAAGAACGTAGTCAACCAAGGGGTTAACTTTTTTTAAAATAATGAATAAATTACTCAAGAAATAAAAAATGGATGTGGTTTAAAAGTACTTCATATTTCCAGAAGACAATTGTCACTATTAAGGTAAAATTGTTGTTCCCCGAGGTGCTGCCACTGATCAGAAAGAAGAATGGAGAAACGAACATGACATTGATTCATTAAATAATGGTTTTGGTTTGATGAATCTACTTACGCTCCAATCAAAAAATCTGATAGCTGCGGAGTCAGTTGTTAGAGTGGGCCTTTGTGTCGATTTGGTACCTTCGATGACAATTAATCATAGGCATAAGCGAACCAAGGCAAAAGGTTTGTAATGTTTGGGTCTATTGTGGGAAGTCATTTCCAAAAATCAGAAGATCATACAATAATAAGCCGGAAAAGTCATAAGGATTAGGGTTTGATATACGAAGAG
The DNA here is from genome assembly GCA_019974015.1 of Nephila pilipes. Lineage (NCBI taxonomy): Eukaryota > Metazoa > Arthropoda > Arachnida > Araneae > Nephilidae > Nephila > Nephila pilipes. Next base: position 21,510 of record BMAW01078075.1, on the reverse strand, counting down.
GCGTCATATAAGAACTGCAGAGTAATTGAAGTATAGCTCCAGTGGTCTGAGTGGTGTAGCTTGAAACAAACCACTTTCTGCAATGGGTGCCACTCTTTGGATTTTTGAAAATACTTATTGAACAACTCTCTTCACAATTACGAAGCCATATACAAATTTATTGAATGACATATAGCAGTCAAAATATCCAAAATTAAGGATTGGTTTGGTTTGTTTTGTTTCATCAACATCACAATTGAAGCAACGCGGTTGTGGTAAGTGGACTCGTAATTGATCGCCTCGATCGTGGCGACAGGACGACACTGAACAAAGCACCCCCTCCTCCTAACATACTATGAACGGAGTTTTTGGGCTTCATACACTTAAGATTGCATCCGTCCCGTACCCGGCGTCTGTAGGCATCTAGGCTCGAATCACGTACTGAATACAAACCGCGGGCTGAAGAGAAATCATGATCATGACGTAATACGCAGGCTTCTAAAACAAAGGCAATTATTAAATTATTATATTTTATGTTCTAAACTAGAGTCAAAAATAAATTTAAATACCACAAATAATTAAAATAATCATAAATAAAACTTAAGCCTAATGTCTAAAATCTTGCTTCGTAAAAAAATTCAACAAACCTTTCGATTGATATATTTTTGTTTGAAAAAGTTCGTTCGCTTACTATGTTATTAAAGCAATAGTGCATCGTAGGATGGCTAATAAACGATTTAATCCAGCGTGCAACTTTCTACCTCTATTTGCTACAGCTATTATATAAGTAGTGATTATTACACACTTTTGGGAAAAGTCTTCCGTATACCTTGCTGTGAGCAACATCTAAAACCAAACAACATTTTGTTGCAGGAGAGGATTGAGAGTACCGGTTAGATTGTCAGTACTTTTGTTTATACGTCGCATGTTCACTAATATTTTTTTGCAGTTCATTTATCAGTTAATAGTCTAAATAGGAAAGATCAAACCTTACGTAATTTAAGTTCATCTTTTTTTATGAATGCAATCCCAAATTCAGATTCTTATATTATTGTTATAAGATTTCTTGAGTTATCATCTAACATAATTTCAGTAAACTCAACTTAGTTAATTTAAAATCTTACTCAATTTGCTTGATTAGCGGAATATTGATGCAGTCAAAGAATTTATAAGCTAGATCCTCTAGCTAACATCTCAGCCTTGAGATAGTTACATCACACTAAACGAATCAGTAAAATTTCTTTTTTTTTCGTGCGTAGATATACATTTAATCACATACAGACCTTCCAAGGTTTTCTCCCTTACTCCATTAAACAACTTATCGCAGCTTGTAAACATTGAATGATTTTCATTCGCGTTATAATGTATTCTAAAATTACATGCTAATTATAAAGAAGTTTTCAAATCAAATAACGACTACAACAAAAGATAATTAAAGATCTGAGTGAGGAATTGATCGAGGTAACAACTTGCAGAATTTAATATGAATCGCTTCTGACCCTTATTTGAGTTTTTTTTATCAAATTATCTCAATTCAATACAGGACTTGAATCGTTGCAGCAAAAAAAAGAATAAATTGATCAAAACCATCTTTTCTATAGATAATCCAGTTTTTGAAATGTTCAAGAAAGGCTCAAGCCTTTACTATTTAAAATAAAATGTAAATGATCCCAGTGAGGTATACAGAATTTATTGAGCATATAAGGGTTTAATCCTGCGTAAAGGAGATGATGTAAAACCAAGTGCAGCAGGATGGATGTTGCATCAAATGACAAGTTTGCATAATCTACGTGAGTCATAAAGAATACATAAAAATGTTTCCGCTAAGCAGAATACGCAAATAAAGCAGAGAAATCACGCAAATAAAACAGAAAAACAGAGACTAACATAAATACCATGACTTATTCTTAGGGTCTTCTACATCCACAGGCGGAAAACGGTTTGCCAGAATCGTTCAAAACAAATCTTGTAAGAAATCACGACGAACTATTTTGGAAATCAGAATGTTCATTTCGAATTTCTGATACTTTATTTATGCGAATTTTCCTTTTCGAGCAATTATTTACAAAAAAAGACCATTTTATAAAATTCGTCCTGTCTCAGAGATGTTGCACATCTCGATCCAGCAAAGGGGGGGGGAAAAGAGTTGTATCAAAAAATTTTCGTTTTAATTTTTACTATTTAAATTAAAAGTTTACTATTGTCCATTTCACGATATTTCATCGTTTGCTTTAATTCTGATATTTAATTGCGTAATTTAATAAGAATAATATAAAAAAGTGCATCTTGGTTGGATAAAACTTTTCTTTTTAAAACTTTGCAAAGAGCTTTTTTAATTTTCTTTTGAAGAAAGATTACCAGTTTGGCGATTTATTGCCAAAACAATTTACGAGGCCATGCAGCCTTTATCAAATAGGATCCAACTAGTATCAGTAACTCCCTATTATTACTCCTCTCACTTTCAATTATTAATCGTATTTGAAGTAATTATTTGGCAAAAGTTCTATAAATAGAAATGTCGCGCACAGATGATAACCAATTTATTTTATTCACGAATAATCAATACTTAATCTTAAACCTACTTTATTTGTGACAATAGTCCCTATTCACGTCTGATCTAACGTTTAATACAATAATCTAGTATTTACTTTATCTGACCAATCGAGTTTGAATCTTTAGAAGGTTTAAGGTATGGCATCCCATATACACGATGTTAAGTAAAAAAAAAACATTATATAACTGAAAAATTATTAATGACTTTGTTCCAATATTGCCTTTAAAATGTTGTCGACATTGTTGTAAAGACGGGGTGTTTATAATTAACGGTCGTATCTCTAGAACTTAATTTGTCTAATCGATTCCCCGATTTAGTATTAGTAGTTAACCGTATGCAAAACACATTTTTTGAGCTTTTGTCTTAGCACCTTAAATTAGCCTTGCTTAAATTCTCAAAGTATCGCATGACGTATGTAAATCTTTTCACTCTCCAAGATAGGGATGAGGGACAGCATTTTAATCTCACATGCACCACTCAAACCATTTGAAGAAGGAAGGCTCATCTATTAAGCCTTAAAATAATTCAAACAAAGCCCAATAGTATTTGTCCCTGGAATTCATAGTATATTTTATCTCAACCTGTTGTTCGCTGTATTCAAATCCGTGGGAATAATACTGTGACGTTAATATATAAAATGTTTGTTCAAAAATTACAAAACATGGATTCCCGGGCAAATTTGTAACAACGTAACCCCCAAGTGAAAGAAACTCAAATTAAACTAATATGAAAAATCTTATATATTTTATTCTGAAATAAATTTCTAATATTTTTTTTTTTTATTTTTGTGCAAAATATAGTCGATGCTTCTTTCATTTTCTTAAAATATTCCGTTACTGAAAATGTATCAAATGGTTGAAAGCTATTTTGTCGGAGGAAAGTCTAAATTCATTAAAAGTAATTTGTATAATGCAAGCTATTATGTTAAAAACTTGGTCTTAAAATCAGTAGTTTCAACGATGTTTTTAAAACTAAGAAAACATGGTGAATATGTATGTTTTTTTAAAAAAAATATTCCCAGTTTACCCTAAATAAGAACTATTTAAATATACAGATAAAACTAAAAAATTTAAACATTTCTAATCAAAGGGAAGTTCTCCTGAGCTAATACTTGAAACTTCTTGAGTTCGTAGTTAATGGCCACAGAGCAAAAATATATAAATTATTTTATATATCTTAAAATACTAAAACAAAAAATTCTTACAATATATTGATATTATCTAACGTAAAATGTGGTTATCCCTTCGAAAAATTCTTGCTTCTTTGATTAACATTCAAGTCTTATTTGTACAATTCTATAAGCGAACGGATTAATCAAATTAATGAGAACGTTAGTTCGCAGCCAAATATTATGAGATTGGGTGGCGTGTTCGAAGCTTGTTTCCAACGAAGCCTCGCCACGTACACCAAAGGAAAATTCTGAACTTCAAATACAGCTGATGGGATGAGGAAATAAGAAACAAGTTAAAGTGTGGCTGTGAAGGAAGTATAAAATAGCCGTATTTATATTCTGGGGTCGCGTTGATTCGAAAAAAAAAAAAACTCTAAGAAGAGAATTACAAAATTCAATGATAAAATTTGTGTGTCTGCTTTCGATACATGGTTCGAAAAAAGTTTGGATTCTATGTAAGTTAGTAGTAATCCTTATAATGAAAACACTTTAAGATGAAAAATATATATAATGTTTAAATATGGAGACTATCATTTTTAAATTAAACATCAATTAAGTAAAACTTCATATGAAATCTTTTCTATTCAGGGAACAAATCTATTAAAAATATTTTAAATTAAAATACATTTTAGAAATGTTTGAAATGGAAATCATTGAAATCTTTCCGTAGTAGATTTGAATTTAAAATATAATAAACAAACAAAATATTAAATTAAAATCCTTGATAAGAAGGTAGATATTCGACTTCAGGAAATCCATAATGTAAGTAAGACGTACGTAGGAATAAATTACCATTTCGCTGTCGATGTTTGCGAATAAAGTATATAATATCAATGTAACATATAATTCACACAAATATATGTTTAAATAAATAAGAATACTTCACAACATTTTTGAGATTAAAAAAGAAGTAAATTATATTAATAATGCAGATAAAGTATTGATGATGAATATAATTTTTTATTTAATTTCGATAAAAAAAAGGAGACAAAAAGTTACAACTCAACAATTGTCCTCATTTGAACAAAATGGTAATCTTAAGCAGTCAAAAATATCAAATTTAAAAATTATTAAATATTTATTTTTTTTCTCTCCGACTAAGCGTATCTTTTTTTTTTTTTTTTACCATATATAAACATTTTATTATAATGAGGCACGAGGTGTAAGCAACAATAATGATGAAAGTGTTATTTTAAGTATGCTATACAAATATTTTAAAATTATGTTTTCTGTTTAAATAAAACGGAATATTTTTGCTTTAATTATCTGTCTTTTCTTCGTTTTTAAATGGGGAACGGGGCTAAATACAAAAATTGTAGATAAATGATTTTGTAGTTGTCTTTAGTTGATACTTGTTCTTTGAATAGACGATTTAATCTATAGTGTAAAAATATTTTTAAATACCTATGGCACTTCAAAATAAACCGAGAAGTTCAATTCCTCCTTTGGCCTTTTGTTTCGATAGATGTTCAAAATAAATGGGATTATGAATTTTTTTATAAAATGGATGTCTTACCCTGATCTTAAGAAACAGGGAAAAAATAGTAACACATATGCATTGCACCTATTTTATATTATTATTATTTCTTGCATTAAACGCGCATAACTTGAATCTTTTATTGAACCGCTACATCAATACGAACAGAATTCAATAAGATATTGAGTTCTGTTTCACAAGTAATAATGAAATATTTTTTGCTGTATTTCATAGCAAGCCGAATGTGTTTACAATAATTGCGCTTCTGAGATTTCAGACGGGATTATGATAACCGAATGGTTATATTCGTGAGCTCGATGACATGGTTTTTCCGCCGACTCGTGGGTTATCGACCTGTTGCTTCTAAAAACTCGTAGTGAAAAGGGTTGAACTACGTTAAGTTTTTGAAGATTTCAAGTCTTAAATTGATGTAGAGTGAAAGTTTGGAGCGGGGAGTTTCAACTGAAATATCTTGTTCTTCATTTGAGCACAAGTTTCACAATTACGTTGACCGTCGACCGTAACTCTCGCATTACTTCTTACTACGACGCTGATCAACAATATTACCAACAATCTCAGGTTTAACATGGATCAGAGAAAGGAAAAAACGTCCGACAGTGTTAATTTATGGTTTGTACTGCTGTTAGAAAAAATGATAGTTGAGTTCATTGTGTTCCAGGAATACTATCTTAAAAACATTAAACATGGTTCATCCTTAAGTATGATTAATATTTAAGCAATACTTAATTTTTCAGAAAACAACTACTGTGTTGCAACACAGTATTATGTTAAATTAAAAATTTTCTACTCAATGAGTTCTGGCTAGGTATAGTTTTATTAACGTCACCCTAGAAGCGAAATGATGGTTAATGATGGCGAATCTCGATTACCACTAAGCAACCATGACCATGCGAAGACAATTAAAGTTTAAGTAAAATTTTAACTCATTGTTCTGAATTTTTCTTCATAATTTATAATCTCTTCCAGGATATTTTTTTTATTTTTCCACAGTAAAGTTCATGAATATTTCACAATCCTATGTAAAGCCATACATTCTCATTCTGAGAGAGTTTTCTGCCAAGAGCAGCTAATCTCAGTTTGTTAATAAATCACGTTATTCGTATAACTGTTGTGTCTTCAATTCAGACCTTTTCAACATCCACAAGACAAAAATAACATGGAAGTTCTTTACACTTCCCCAGAATCATCTGAGGACATTAAATGTTTAAATTTAAAATTAAATAAGTTATTATGAGGGATATGCATTTTCATTTCCTTAACTTATTAGGGCGAGTGGAGTGTCGGATACCGAATGTCTCTAGCTATTGGGTTTGTAATTTCAGGTGCGTTACAAGTTTCATTGTTTATACTTTCTAAATTATTAAAAAATGTGCGTGCATTGTTTTTTTACCTCAAACAGTCGGAAAAGGATACAAGAAAATCAGTATTCTTGATTTTTCTTCGTTCTGCAAGATCAGTTTTGTCCGAATATATTATTAAGGGCTTAATCGAAAAGTTGAATGCTGGTTATTTCTGCCTGACCCTGAATATAGTGGAGTTCATACATTATAGAATATTTACAGAAGTGAATTCAGAGCCCATCAATTTACTCATAAACTTAAGTATAACTTCGAAAGACAATTTCTCGTACATTCTAAATGGAAACTTAACAAGTAAAACATACGAGCGAAAAACTTTTCTGTAAAACGATACCTTACCAGAATTATTTTTTATTATGAACCACATTCATAATAAAACGTCTTATAAACGAAATTAAATATTTCAGTCACCGTTGTTTTGTCGCTGAACACATCGAATACAAAACAGCTTTGTATGAACTTTAAAGCTGCATTCAAAAACGGAAAACTTACGTAAGATTTTTAAAATTTGATTCAAAAGTAAAATAAAAGGTCTGAAATATTTCTAACAAAAAAAAGTAGAAAAATCTATGAAGGCTGCAACTAAACACTACAGAGTTTCTTGTAGTTATTGTTAAAACAATATGCGGAAAAACAAATTTGTATTTTCGGAAGTAAAAATTTAGTCTAGCTTTTAAAACTAAATTTGAGAAATCTATAAACTGCAATATTTTTCGAGTAAAGTACTAAAAAAACAAAGATAATAATAAATTAATATTTAAACATTAATAACACAAAATAAACAGCTAAGCAAAAAAAAATTTCGTAATCTTTCATGTCTAGGTAATAAATTCTTAAAGTTTAAGTTTTGAGACCCAAAGAGAATGAAGTTTAAATATGTATCAAGTATTGTGTTACTCTCAAAAACATCATGATTAAAATTTGTAGAAAACGATATTCCATCGATAATTTTTGGAATGCATTTCCTATAAAGAATCCGCATTCAAAATATTTTACGCATCGAATTGCGGACATTCATTTTGAAATAATATTCCAAAGTCATTTTCATTCAAAAATACTTGAAAAAATGAGTGGAAGCTAGCAAATGCAATATGATAACTGAGATTATTTTTACGTAAAGAGGTCTTTACGAGAGCTAAGCATTCCTTGATCAATGGATTTCCCTCCCTCTACAGGTAAAATGATCAATATGTTAGTGAAGGTTAATGAATAGGATAGACATTATGTTAGACGAACGCACATACCTGCATGTGTTTGGCCAAAGTTCCCTTATTGCTGTGAGGAATAGATTTCAAATCTTACAAATTCGTTATTTAAAGGCCAAAGTGTTCCAGGGATCCTGTTAACGGATGATAATGTTTTTCCACGTTTGACTCAATTGGTCGATGATTATGTGGAAAGTGAGGATATATGGAGCATGGATATTGTCCAACTAGATATCAAAATCGTAAATTTATATATGATGTCTTGAACGCTCATAAAAGTCGGATGTCGCTATTATCCTCTGAGAACAATCTAAAAGCTTCCTTGTTGCCTGAGTAGGATAAACTACCGCAGTTGCTTCTCGGCTGTATGACATGCCCTCTCTCTGTGAGACCTGCTGGCTTTGATACGGGACTGTACCCCATATTAGACTCTTTTTCAGTTCGATATCCCAATGTGGATCTTAGACTTTCTTACACTATGAGCTTTTCCGATAATTTTGCGCATATATAATGAATTTCCAATAGTATGTACTGTGGTATAAATGAATGTTTATAACGAAATCTTTCATATTCAGTACATTAGATTGTCAGAAATTCAACATAATTTTCAAATACTCTTAATTTGACATGTGAGAACGTATCAGAAGATCAAACTACGAACGAGTAAGTACAATTTTTGATTAGATCATTTGGAATTTTGATTTTTTTTCATTAGATCCTTTGGAAATGCTTCCTCATAATAATTTTGAAGAAAATCTATTTTTGGCATTTGAAATTGAAAAATATTATGAACTGTGGTTAGAGATTTTCTTATTCGTAAAAATAGTTAAATCTTTTATACGCTTAAACTATTTAATGTTATAAAGTAAAATAAATTTTATATTGCGTATATGGCCAAAATACATAAAAGTCCATCCACCTAACTATGAATTGCTCAGTCTTCGAAAAGTATCATATTTGTCAAAATCTTTTAGTTGTTTTTGGTAGTCATCAAAATTTTTAAGCTTTACTTTTCCAAATCGGAAGCTTTTCAAATTTTAAATTACTTGTCGTGACAGTAAAATTTCTCAAAGCATAAGAACACAATTCTATCCATATCCACATCTCTATGGAATGAAATGTTTTATTATATTCTTTAAAAAGAAAAGACTAAAATGAAAATATTGGTCATTAAATCGTTTTCCCATCCAGAGCAATTGAGAGTTTCATTTGAGTGCTGGTTGACTACTTTGTAGTTTTATAACGACCCATCTCAAATTTGAGGCGGCAGCTAAGAGTTACCAACAACTTCTGTTTCTATTACATTTTGTTCGATTTTATTTATTATAAGAAGGATGCACTAGCACAACTTAATTAAAAGTGGATATATTTTAATGTTTCCTATTCTGTATCGTAGGTAGCCTAGAAGTCATGGTTCCAAAATCGCGGCATGCAGCGTTCGTCGTAACATGGGTTCGAGCCCTAACGCCAATAAAAAAACACTATGTAACTAGGCTGCAGCACGTTAAATCTTTATAAGTTTGGGTATTATATAGAGTTTGATACATTGTGTATTGTTAAAAGTGAATGAAATGTTGAATATGATAAATTTAATAACGTCTGCAATTGCTGCTTCTTTCTTGAATCTTTACTAGATTATTATTGCTTTGGAAATACTTGGGAGAATACTCAGGACATCTTTCATATTCTTCGCCATTAACGACATTCAAATAAAATAAATCCTTTAAAATTGGTTATGACGAAAATTCGACTCAAATTTTAAGCAGTTAGAATATTTTTGCTTAGATTTACCATACAACAACTCTTATTCTGAGATAAATTTCAAGATGCCCTACATCATGTTTAAGATCAGTTAGAAATTTCCAGTTACATTTAAGAATAGACATAAGTAGTACAGAATAAAATGATTTTAATGTACCTTAAATCTGTTCTATAAAGATTTTTCTGAGTATAATGATAGGTTTCATTTCTAATAAATGATTTTCCTATGACGTTTTCTATTGTCGAACAACAAAATCTATGGAATATTGGAACATATTCAAAGTTCAAAAAATCAAGCTCGGTGGGATATCTTGAGAAAAATGATTCACTAGCACGAATAAATATTTAACATTCTATTTAATTTATATACCTTCCAGATTCGAAGCACAGCAAAAGCATAAATACATTGCCTGTATGCTTCTGTCTCCGGAACTAAAACGTACTCTTTAAAATAAAGACATTTTTTGCAAAAGCATTGATATATTTACAAAGAATTAAATATATGTCTTCAAAGAAATTAGCAGATTATGGAAAAGAAAGGAATCTAAATCATCAGTTGCAATACCTTAGTACCCACTGGCGAAAATGTCTGCATGTAGAAATATTGTAAAGGAACTTTATCGAAACATTGGACTTGATTCATCTTCCCACTCACAGGACTCAAACCTTTTAAGTTAGTTGTGTGGGAGTATTTGTGAAAATTCAACTTCAAGGCACATATTCGATTCACACTGGTGAAAAGCACTTCCAGTGTGAATATTGTGGAAAAAGATTTAATCGAAAAGATAGCCGTGATGCACATCTCAATTCATATTCGAAAGAATCCTTAAAGTACGTTTTTGTGAGGGGAGTATTTGGCTACCTTGTTTCAGAAATAATATTCAAATTATTTATTTAATTTACAAATACTCGTACATGCACAACAAATATAACATGGATATTTCTGTGAAAGCTCTTCTGAAGAAATTGAATTTCAAGAATTAAGATGAGGAAAAAAATATACTGGGATCGTAGGAACTAGGAATACTTTCGATTAAGAAAATTTTTGTTATTGGATGCAACGTGTTTTGAAATTTCTTAATCTTTGTATTTGAATTAGCGCGATGCGTGAAGTGACTACGATGCAAGAAAGTTTATTGTTGATTAAAATTAATTTTATAACAGATTTGGATTATTTTTCGCGAAATAAAGATCGTGTTTCTTCAAAAATTATTGTCGCAAAAAGACTACTGTAAATAAAAATATACCGTACTGAAGCTTTATTATTTTGAAAGCAATCTGAAATATCTTTGTGGAAAAATTCATATTTTTATTACATTTTTTGCATGCTTTATCCAGTATCTTAAAACCAAAATAACATTGTGTGCACTGTAAGAATTTGTACATTTACTTTTAATAAAATGTTAATAATTTCGCTGAAAATTCTATTTACTGTTATTTAATGAATAGGTAAGAATTCTGTATTACTTTCTGATAATAACTGAACTGATCATTTAATATACTTTTCTTGTCGTGCTTGGTTTTAACATATAAATTGCCATTATTTTTCCCGAAAAAAATTTAATACTATACGCATCCTTTAAAATTAAACGATATAATTTGTTCTTAAATAGGTTTATAGTTGACATTTTAAAAGTAAAATTATTTAGTGTAATGTTTTTCTTTTAAGTGAGAATTTTCATAGGGAAATGTTACTACTTTTTAATGCTTCTTTTACAAACGATTAATTTCTTAGTTAAAAATATTTTTATTTGTATTCGAAACAGGTTATAATTAAAGTAAACTAAACTTATTGTTTTTACCATAAAGTCCAAAATATTTGTGGAATGGTGAAAATCAAAGTATGCAAATATCTCGCATATAAAGAGGAAAAGGGAATTCGTATAATTTATAACCATGTTTGTGTATCCGTAGTGGCATATACTTATCAAATGAATACGTATTCCGAGATTGAATTTCTAAGTTTTCATGTCTGTTAAATAGATTTTTTTTATCTCTAGATATTACCTAATACAAAATGAACTAAACTTTACTGTCCATGTTGTTCTTAAGATTTAGGAGCCTTATCCAGAATTGTAAAGATTAAAATAAAGGCATTGGTAAGAAGGTAAATATTCTACTCCAATAAATCCCTAATGTAAATAAGACGAACATAGGAAAAAAATTCCATCCATGTGTGCACGTTTGAGAATAAGGTTTTTAATAACAATGAAATGCATAATTCATACAAACTTATACATATATAAAAAGGCCTTAAAATATTTTTGAGTCTAATGAAGAAGTAAATGATATGAATTTTGTCGATAATGTATTTTAGAGGAATATACTAATTTGTACCTAATTCGAGTACCCTCTTAAGTGAAGTTTTAGGTTATTGGAGGAACTGAAATGGACTGTACATTCTACGCTTTTGTTTCAAATTCGGTGAGGATATCGCCTCGTTTTTTGCAATCAACCATAACGCCAAGGTAAAATATTCGTCTAAAGGTCCAGATTTCCTTGTTTTAAAACCCAGTGCAAGCATCATTGAATTATTTTGGTTTGGTCTTATTAAAGTCGCAATAGGAGCTACACGATAATTATTAACGGTGTATCTTGTAATTTTCAGCGTCGGTCAAGTTACGAGGGTAACACCTAATCAGGAGCCTCGACAGATTTAACGTGTTTTGAAATTTCTTAAACTTTGTATTTGAATTAGCGCGATGCTTGGGGTGACTACGATGCAAGAAAGTTTATTGTTGTTTAAAATTAATTTTATAACAGATTGGGATCATTTTTCGGGAAATAACTGTCGTGTTTCTTCAAAATTGCTATTTGGAAAAAGACTACTGTGGATAAAAATATACCGTACTGAAGCTTTATTATTTTGAAAGCAATCTGAAATATCTTTGTGGAAAAATTCATATCTTTTATTACATTTTTTGCATGTTTTACCCATTATCTGAAAACTAAGATAACATTTTGTGTACTGTAAGAATTTGTATATTAACTGTTAATAAAATGTTAATAAATTCATTGAAAGGGCTATTTACTGTTATTTAATGAATAGGTAAGAATTCATTTACTGTTTTACTTTCTTTTTATAAATGAACTGATCATTTAATATACTTTTCGCGTCGTACTTAGTTTTAACATATAAATTGTCAATCTACTTCTCGTTAAAGTTTCTAATATTATACGTATCCTTTAAAATTAAACAATATAATTTGTTTTTAAGTAGGTTTATTAATTAGATTTTAAAAGTAAAAATACTTTAGTATAAAGGTTATCCTTTGAGTGAAAATTTTCGGAGGGAAATGATATTATTTTTTTAATGATTCTTATTACAAACGATTGATTTTTTTTTTAAATAAAAAATATTTATATTTGTATTTGAAACATGTTTTAATTAAACAAGACATTCTAATTATCATAAATTACCTAATTACCTTACGCTTTTTTTTCAAATTCAATGAGGATATTGCCTCGTAGTTTGCAATCAATCATAGCTCTGAGGTAAGATATTCGTCTATAGGTCCAGATTTCCCGGTTTTAAAACCCAGTGCAGGCATCATTGAATTAGTTTAATTTTATCAATATCGCGGTATGAGCTACTTAAAAATTACTTAAACTTAAAAATTACTTCAAAATTACTTAAACAATACACATTACGCTGTTAAAATAAAACTAGTTTTCCCATAATGAACCGATATTTAATATTCGTTTTCGAGTTAAGGCGTCATGCAAAAGACACGTGTCGGATATCTCTCACAATGGAATATCGAATGAAGAATTATAAATTGGGTGAACCTGAACTCTCATTAATAAAAGCTAAGGGTAGTCAAAATACAAATAAGATAACCTTTTTGTATACATTCGAAAGATAGAAATAAAAATTGAAAGACACGAGAAATGCTGAAAAATTTAGAAATCATCTATTTTACATTAGTATACACAGTAAATGCACAAATATGTGTCACTACCAACAACAGTTTAGTTTAGTTTTTATTAACGTCGCACTAGAAGCAACACTAGGGCTATTGGCGACGGACCTCGTAATTTTGAACCATGGTCAAGTGACGAGGACGACACCAGAGCTGGCATTCCCTCTCCTAACATCCAAATCACACCAACGGGAGGACTTTGGGCCCCGAACAGATTTAACGTGCATCAGCCCCTGCTACACGGCGGGTCTTTGGCGGCCAAGTATCGAACCCGCGATTGAACGAAAACTGCCCGCCGTTAGTCTACGACCTTGACCACTAGGCTACCAACAACAGTACAGTAGTAGAAGGGTCTATCAAGTATACAATTAGTCACAAAACCTTTAGTATGCTTCTCATGTCTCTAGTCAAAAAGTCCAAATGTTTCAAATAAATACAAGGTACACTCTATAACAAAAAAATGAAGCACGAAGAAGGATTTCTTCGATGGAGACAAGAATTGGCGAATAGGAAAATTATTTAAATTTCAGAAAAAATTGAATGATTTATTTCAGAGTTACATAGTTATAAAGTAAAGAGCTCAACAAGGTTTTGACCTAATCCTAACTTTGATGCAAACTGCTAAATGGCTTGCCATAGAGTGATAAAGCTCCCTGATTGCTTCCTGCAGTATTTCGTGCCAAATTTATTCCAATTATCGGGTCAGGTCATCAACATTCCCTGGCAGATGCATTCGCTTTCCAATCTTATTCCAAACATGCTCGATTGGAGAGAGATTCAACTGGGCAAGGAAGTGTTTGACAAGCTGTTAGACAGTTCATATCAACAAGTGCCGTATGGGGTCTGCCATTATCTTGCTGAAAAATATGGCCAGGGTACTGCAAAATGAAAGGTAGCAAAAAAGGTCTCAGAATGTCTTCGACCTACCGCTGTGCTGTAAGTGTGCCTCCACTGACGACCAAAGAGGTCCGGCTATTAAGGGAAATTTCACCCCTTAAAATTACTCGTGGTTGAGGGTCTGAGTAGAATGAAATAATAAAAGCAGGATCGGCACGCTGAGCTGGGAGTCTCCAGACACGTCTTTGATTATCGTCAGGACACAGTTGGAAGCGAGAATCACTGCGAAACACTATACTTCCGAAGTCAGCATCATTCCAAACTGATCTATCCAAACACCACTGTAATCTGGTTCAACAGTATGCATTTGTGAGTGGCAGGTAACGTAGCGGTCTGTACAAGCGTACATTTCGCTCTATCGGCCATCTGTGGAGGGTCATGGTGGACACTCGTGTACGGGAAGCACGTCTCATGTATGATAACGATTAATCAGGCGCTGTTTCAGCTGATTTGACAATCGCCCTGTCCTCCCGATCTGCTGTGGCCCTAGGACGACCATGTTGCTAAAACTGCCATTGTCTACCCATTTTTGCCAGCATATTCAAATCGCGGCATCGCTTCAACCCATATGATGAGTGATTCTCTAATTTGCACAACCTGCCTCTTTCAACTCAATGATACGCCATCTTTCAAGCTCTCACAGTTGCTCGTATTGAGCTCGATTCCTGCGGTGGGGCATTTTTTCAGTTTTTGATTTTAGGTTTTCTTTAGTTTAGTTTAGTTTTCATCAACGTCGTAAAAAAGCAACACAAGGGCTATCGGCGACGGACCTCATTATTGTTAACTTCGGTCAAGTGACTAAGACGACACTTGAGCTGGCACACCTTCTCCTAACTTTCACACCATTCCAATGGGAGGACTTTGGGCCACGACAAATTTAACGTGCAGTGGTAATGGCCAAAGCTCTTTCCCTCTAGCGGCCAAAGATCGAACCCACGATTGAAAGAAAACCGCCGGCAACGAATCGGAAACTATGACCACTAGGCTACTGCGGATCCTTTTCAGTCGTTGAAAGGTATCGCAATGGAACAGAAAAGTTGACCATCTGATTGAGAATCGTTTTTTATATACACCTGCTGAGTCCGCAGTTCCGATAAATTGTAACTCAAACTATTCATGCATTTGACACCAAATTTTAATCATTTGCATGTTGAATCCAAATGTCTTTGCATACTAAATTTCATTAGAATCAGACAACTTCTTCTTGGCGCGTCGTTGTTTTTTTTTGTTATAGAATGCATATATATCTTTGGAGAATATTCCTTTTTGATTGCAAATTACACTTTCAGGAAAATGGAAAACAAACTTTGACTTAATTTACTTTACAATTTTAAGGGTCATTTTAAGTAAAAACTTACACTACCAGTAAAAACTTACATCACAAAAGTATGTATAGAATCTGAAAATTTATAGGTTGTAAGTCATTTAAAGTCTAGATATACTTTTGTCATGATTATGTTTATGTTACGCATAGTTCTAAAGATATTCTATGTTAGACGCTAAATAATTATATAATTTATTAATAGCCTCACGATGTAAGGACCTATCACACGATTTGAAAGATTCAATTATAATATTGAACGGAGAGCAAGTCTCTAAAAGAAATCTGTAAGAGCTTCGAGAAAAACTGTACTACATTACAAAAAGTCATTGAAAAAATTTGGACTGAGAACAGTACTAGAAACAATGTTAGAAATAGTCAACAACACATATTCACTGATAGAGAAAGTCGGGAAATTATTGAAAAAATTAAGGAAAATCCAAATATTAGTACTCCCCAATTAAAATCTGATGTAGAAAACCATTTAGGTAAATCTTGCAATCCTGAGACAATTCGTCATGTACAACGTAAAGCAGGATACCATGGTCGGAACATTGGAAGAAAACCTTTCGAAAGCAAAGTTAATCACAAAAAAGAGACTTAACTTTGCGAAAGAGAAAGTAAAACGGGTCCAGATTCTTACAGAGTTTTCAGATGAGAGTAAATTGAGCATGTATTGATCAGATGGACAGTAAAAAGTGTGGAGGAAATCAAATGCAGGGCTTAAAACAAAGACAAAGAGAGGACCTGTTAAACAAGGTGATGGTTGAATTACGGTTTCGGATTGTATGTCAGTGGCTGGTGTAATTTAGTAATAATTGATGGAAAAAATGTAATCTACGCCATTCCGCTGTATAATTAGGACTTCAGAAATAATTTGTCTTTCAGCAATGTAATCACTTAAAACATACAACTCAAACTATACAAGAATGGCCAAAATATATAATAATAAGGAATTTTGATTTTCAAATAGAGGTGATGTGGAAGTAAAATGAAGTTAAAAGGTGCAAATATTCCTATTTATAGAAATAATTTGAAGTTTCATTGTTTTACCGATCAAAATTCTCCAAGTATAAAATTAAAAAATAAAGAGATAAAAAAATTTGGATTTTATTCAATGTAAAGATTTAAAAATATATTCATTACATGCAGGTTAAAAGATTTAGTTAGAATTCTGTTTATTTCGGATGGAAATCGTTTTTTTAAATTAACCATCAAATAAGGGAAATTTCACTTCAAATATTCGGTAATCAGAAAAATAAATTGTAATGCTATATTTTAATTAAAATATATTTTAAATATCTATGAAACAGAAACTATTTGGTGCTGGATAAATTTAGATTTTAAATAAAATGAAACAACAATACATTACTTTTAAAAATAAACTCTGCAAAGAAAGTTTCATGTGTTAGTGTTTCATATGTAAAAAACTATTTTTAAAAATTAAATCTGATCACTTCAATAAATGATAACAATTTGTTTTTAAAAATAAAAAAGTAAGATTTTATTTCAATGTGATTAACAACTTTACAGGCACATATACTTTGTTTACTTCAGAAACTTGCATAAAAATTTATTAATACTCATATATATAGGACTTTCAGAATGCAGTAATCGCAATATTTTGTTTCTCGTACGTATTTATATCCTAAACAGTTCATAATGATTAAAATTGAAAAACAGAAGATTCATTAATAAAATTTGCTCAATTGAACAAAATATTTCATTTGCTAGATTCTATTCAATTACATCGCGGCAGGAAATGGTTTTATCTTCCTCACATTCCTTTGACGAATTTGAACAAAATCACTTGTTTGTTCAGAGAAAGCAAGGTTGATATTCGAGTTCAAAGCTTGGCAGATTCTATAAATCATAATTGAGCGTACAACAGAAGTATTATTGTTTCCTTTGTCTGTGGTAAGTTGTTAAAAGGAGTCTAAAGGTTCAGTT
Source organism: Nephila pilipes (assembly GCA_019974015.1). Lineage (NCBI taxonomy): Eukaryota > Metazoa > Arthropoda > Arachnida > Araneae > Nephilidae > Nephila > Nephila pilipes. Next base: position 3,893 of record BMAW01078075.1, on the reverse strand, counting down.
TCCTATGGAGAAGACAGATGTGACTTCAAGATAAAGTACTTGTAAATTTCAATAACCACATCATAGAGTAAAAACTCGAAAAAAAAACGGTATACCAACTCTAAAAATAAATTTGAACTCATGGTGCACCTAATGTAGGACAATCTCGAAAATAAAATGAATTTCCCTTTTTAAAAAAACTTAGTAGCTTATCAGTCAGAAATATCAGTCAAAGTATAAGAAACTTGCAAAAAATGCAACCAAACCATCAAATGCAATATTGTAATATAATTTTCAAAGTAGGCAAATTCCAATGGGTTTCTCTTTACATTTTTAAGTGCTAATTAATTTACTGTATTGCAAATAATAATTTGTTCCAAATATCATTATAAAAAATAAATTTATTGTTATTAAAATGTTTCTTCTGTACAGCTATTTTATTGAAATTTTTGAAATATTTTAAATAATGCTGTGTTGATCAGTATATTTAAAATTCTTTTTTCTCTTGTATAAAATGAAAGTTAATATGTATAAATCACTTCTTGTACATTTTTAAAAATCTTTAGGTGAATAAATAGGAAAATCCATTCTCTAAACATATATACATAGACACAGATGAAAAGAAGATATTTCTGAATAATTCTTGAAATAGGCAACGAAAAATTATTTAGCAAGAAGACAATTCATAATTGTTGTTAGGTCTAATCGTGACCTGTGGGACAAATTCACAAATGTCCTTAAAGACCGATGTTGCGCTTAAGGTCTTAACGACAACGTAGATCCGGAACCTGAAATGAAAGCACGTGCGAGAAATAAAACATGATATATCCCTTTGTAGTTTCAAAACCGTAATATCTTCATTTAAATAAGTTACGTTATTTCTGCAAGATAGTTCTTTAAACCGGTAATGGATTGAAAAATAAATTTGAATAAGTTATAAGGTTCGAATATGAACCAAATATCATTGTGGGTTTCGTTACCAAAAGGACATAAGAAGGCATCGACACTTAAAGGTCCAACGCGTTATAGTATGAAAAAAAAATTGGAATCGTAATTAAGAGTCACTGGATAATCGCGGTCTACATAAAAATACCTAAATGCATTATTCGATTGACATTGGAACTTATGTTTGTTACTTATAGTCCAGTTTAAAGAATATTTGACACTGAACAGATAAACAATTTTTTTTTATTTCGAATGCACAATCCTAATTATTAACATAAAGGAAAAGAAGCTTTTTCTGTAACTGTAATCGTCGAAAATTTAGTACTTATATTTCGGTTTACAGTTTTAGTCATAGATGTACTACTTTCTCTTACAGAATTGGAAGTATTTTCCTGTTATAAAATCAGAGTTTAGAAAACATTTACTTTCAGAAGAAACTATTAATTATTCATGGAACGAAGAACGTGCACTTATTGCGGTAAAATATTCGCTAACATTATTCAGCGGATTGAACATGTATGTGGCTCCCATGAGGGATTTGAAGTTAGAGAAGGAAAAAATGCTGAAGGTAAATCAACAAACGATTTTTCAAACGATTTCGAAAAAAAGTCCAATAAGGTATTTGAAAACTTTAAAAATTCTCTTCGAGGTAACGGATGCAGGAGGATAAACACAAGTGAAAGTCAGAATAGTAGGTCAAATTATTCTATCAGTGCCGGGGATGAAAGAACCATAAACATCTTAAATAGCGACGTCGATAAAAATGATTGCGAGGAATCTGTAAAAAGCACTGAATGTTCGAATATTGAGTGTGAACTACCGGAAAATCAAAAATTAAGTACTTTCGAGGAAAAGGAAACAACATCCATGGCCTATAGACATGTTGTTACGCTTGTATTCCAGAAGCCGTTTAAATGTGACTTGTGCAACAGAAGTTATTCTCATCAAAGTGGTCTTGATGATCACCGTCGTATGCATACTAAGGTGAATCTCTACAAATTTGAGAAGTGTCCGAAAGAATTTCTCAGAAGAGGTTTATTGGAAAATCATCTTCGCACGCACACAGGACTCAAACCTTTTAAGTGTGACGTGTGTGAGAGAAGATTTGCTACAAAAGGTCAACTTAGTACACATCTTCGCACTCACACTGGTGAAAAGCCCTTCCAGTGTGAATATTGTGGTAAAAAATTTAGTCAGAAAGAGAACCGTGATGCACATCTCCGCACTCACACTGGTGAAAAGCCCTTCCAGTGTGAACATTGTGGTAAAGAATTTAGTCAGAAAGTGCACCGTGATGCACATCTCCGCACTCACACTGGTGAAAAGCCCTTCCAGTGTGATTTGTGTGGGAGAGGATTTGCTCAAAAAGGTAACCTTGATAGGCATTTTCTCATTCACACTGGTAAAAACTGCTACCAGTGTGACTTTTGTGGAAAAGAATTTAATCGAAAAGATAGACTTGATGCGCATTTCCTAATCCATTTTCCAAAGAATCCTTAAAAGTGCGTTTTGTGAGTTTGAGTGTGTGATGTTTTAGAAATAAGATTCAAATCATTCATTGAAGTAAGTTACAAATACTCATTCATACACAACAAATCTAACATGGATATTTCTGTGAAAGCACTTCTGAAGAAATTAAATTTAAAGAATTAGGATGAGAAAAAGATATATTGGGATCAAAAGAACAAGAAATACTTTCGAGTAGGGAAACTTTTGTTATTGGATGCAACGTGTTTTGAAATTTCTTAATCTTAAAGGTATACTTTTGAAATCGCGAGATGGGTGAAATGCCTAAGATGCACGAACGTTTATTGTTGCGTAAAAAGTAAGTTTACTACAGAACGAATTCTTTTTTGTGAAATAAAGATCGTGTTTCTTCAAAATTGAAGTTTAGAAAAGAACTACTATGAATAAAAATTCACCGAAATGAAACTTTATTATTCTGAATGCAAATTGATATATCTTGGTGGAAATGCTTATATTTTTGTTACATTTTTGCATGTTTTATCTAGTATCTTCAAACCAAAATAACATTGTGTGGACTGTAAGGATTTGTATATTTACTTTCAATAAAACGTTAATAATTTCGCTGAAAATTCTTTTTACAATTATTTAATAAATAGGTATGAATTTTGTATTAATTTCTAATAATAACTGAACTGATCATTCAATATACTTTTCATGTCGTGCTTGGTTTTAACATATAAATTGTTAATCTATTTCTCGTAAAAAATTTTAATACTATACGCATCCTTTAAAATTAAACGATATAATTTGTTCTTAAATAGGTTTATGGATGACATTTTAAAAGTAAAATTATTTAGTATAAAGTTTTTCCTTTAAGTGAGAATTTTCATAGGGAAAAGTTAATACTTTTTAATGCTTTTTTTAGAAATGATTGATTTCTTAATTTAAAATTTTTTTATTTTTATTCAAAACAGGTATTAATTAAAGTAAACTTGACATATTCTGTTTACCAAAAAGTCCAAAAAAAATGTGGAATGATTAAAATCAAAGTAAGCAAATATCCCTCATATAAATAGGAAAAAAAGAATTGCTATAATTTTTAGCCATGTTTGTGTATCCGTTGTGGCATGTACTTATCAAATGAATACTTATTCGGAGATTGAATTTCTAAGTTTTCATGTCTGTTAAATAGATTTTTTTTACCTCTAGATATGACCTAATACAAAATGAACTAAACTTTACTGGCCATGTTGGTCTTAAAATTTAGGAGCCTTATTCAGAATTGTAAATTTTAAAATAAAATCATTCGTAAGAAGGTAAATATTTGATTACGTTAAATCCCTAATGTAAATAATAGGAAACAAATTCCATCCATCAGTGCTCGTTTGAAAATAAGGGTTTTAATAACAATGAAATGCATAATTCATACAAATTTGTACATATATAAAAATGCTTTAAAATATTTTTGAGTCTAAGGAAGAAGTAAATGATATCAATTTTGT